>WOGR01000064.1:0-36823 GCA_015342045.1 Leptinotarsa lineolata | reverse complement strand
CAGAAATTCGAACGTATCATTTGCAATCTCTGAGCTTCTGCTATTACAATCAAACAGATCGATATTGAAATCACCTAGACAAAAAACTTCATCAACAGTTGTAATGATTGTTGAGACTTCAGTTTCAAATTTGTTAAAAAAATTCAAATAATTTTGTTGTGGAGGTCTGTATATGACTCCAATACCAAAAATATTCAACTTTAGTTTTACTTTGATCCAAATTTGCTCAATGCCATTCGATGTTTGAATTATTGATGTTTCCAATCCCTCTCTAACGTAAATACCAACTCCCCCACTCCTAGTTGCTCTATCAGCATGAAAAAATTGAAACACATCAATATCGACATTGTCGTTATTAATAGTCCTATTCAGCCAAGTTTCAATAACACCTAGAATATCTATGCCAGACAATATCATCAGATTCCTCAAATTATTAATGTGTGCAAGAAGGGATCTTACATTCAAATGAGCATATTTGATTTTTTTTATTTCACATAACAAGTAAGAAAATGTAATATATTAACCTATTAAATATTGATAAGCGATAAAAATGGTATCAAAAACAATAGATCACTTAACATTTGAATGAGTATAAAATCCAGTTATATTCCGAAACAAAATGGTTCAGACTTTCGCGGCTGAGGTTTTCAGTGTCACTTATTTCCGAGTTTGAAATCCGTGGATTTTTGGAATTTCTTCCTGACGTTTCGCTGGCGCGAGTGGCTAGCTTCTTCAGAGGTTTAACCATCATGGCTTGCTATCTGATAGCAGCCATGCTATCAGATATCAGATAACAGTCATGCTATCAGATACCAGTGTCTTTTAACTCTTTCTTCGTCATGTAAACAACGTCTCTCTTCTATTTATTTACAAACACATCTGCCATGGGCCGAGCATTTTTGTTTGTCGTTAGTCTTTTGCCTATTCGATAGCAATAGTTGATATCGCTGGGCGATATGGAGATTCTGAGTTTTGTTTTTATTAGTTTGCACGCTTCTTCCTGCAGATCTCCTTTCTCTTTCTCTCCCATGCCATAGACCACAATGATATTGTTTGCTCGTTCCTATTTTTGTATATTTATTTCTTTCGCACTTACAGCAAACTGTTCACGAACTGTCTTTATCTCTAACTTGAGTGCATTTATGGACTGCTGCACTTTATTTTCCAAGGCAGAAAGTGTTACCAAAAACTGACTCACATTCTTATCTTCGGGAGAAATGATCTGCGAATTCAGATCATTCCAGCCTTCTTTTAGGAATTCTTCCAGCTCATTAACATGTGAAGCCGTAAACAGACATGCGGTATTCGGCAAATCGTGATTATTCGCTGTTCGCCATTCTCTATTCGGTAGCAACTCGGCATTTGGCAAGCAGAATGCGGCATATTTGCCAAATATTGCTCGCTGTGGGAACAACGAATATTCGTTCATTGTAAAATAAAACTCAATAAAAATATTTGTGTATTTACTCACTTCTGAATTTATTGTGGTACTCGCCTGGTCTTTATTTTTGAGAAAACTGGCCATTTTTTCGTAGGCAAACCATTTCGGCTTATATACGTTGTCTGCACCTGCACCACTTTTTGTAGATTCTTTAATCTCTCTGTAACATAATATTCCTCACCCATGCTTCTATCAATTCTTTTCCAAGTGTCAAAAACGAGATTTCTGTTTTTTTGGTCATTATGCCATGCATTCCATATGGTTGATTCACCTTCATAGATATCCAAAAATTCCAGAACAGTTTCATTACTCCACTCTTTTTTGAATTTTCAATTGACCACAAATGCCCAAGTAGCTCACAAAGTTTGCACGCATGTGTGTATCGACAGCAATTGCAAATATTTGTCTCCTTTGATTCAGCCTAAAATACCGACAGACGATGGGAAACACCGAAGTAACACCGAATAGCGAATATTCGCCATGTGAAACCCATACACACTAGTCGCTATTTGCCGAATAGCGAATAATTGTTATTCGGAATTTGCCGAATACCGCTTGTCTGTTCCCGGCGTGAAGTCATTCTGCTGATATCATTTTCTGCCGTTGCACCTTGATTGTGTTATTTTCTGCCGTTCATCACTGAGTCGCTGTTTAACGGGTTACACTTGAATCTGAAAAATTTAAAGAAAATACAAACAAACTTTGAAACAATGCAATGGGAGCTCAGCTGAAGGTGTCTATTGAGTACGCGCCATCTTGTAATCTGTAAACCTGATTTGTTTACTTCATATCACTTTCGTTAACTATTTATGTATGTAAATGAATATTATATTTATCATCAGCATTAGTTTTTTGTCAACTTTTGAAGAAAGTCATTCAACAGAAATGTAAAGTCAGAAAACTCGTCACAGATTGCAACATAAAACGTAGTTGTTCGTTTCAAGATCGGTTACCCACGAAGGAAAAGCATTTGTAATATGTTTTCAAAAAACCATGTGAGATTTTGATAACATATCGAAAATGTAAACATAAATAAAAACAATTTTGCATACTCGAAATGTCTCTCCTCGAAGAATTTTAAGTATCAGTTTTTATAATGGGAATATCCAACACACAGGGGTAGATGCATTCTACAAAAAATATGAGAATTTATTATTATAATCGAAAACACCGTTGTCAACACAATTTATTTTATATTCATTTTCTAAATATAATACAATTTCCACCAAAAAAAATTATTCATATAAACACAAGATCGTTATATTTTAAATTTTGCTATTATCAACATTGACAACTATTACTGTGTGTATATTATTTTCGAAATATTCAACCTAGTGTTTCATACTATTTCCATTTCTGATGATAAAAAACGTTTCTTTTTCAGGTGTTGAATTTTTTGAGATATGGCTTCAGAAATATCAACAACGTTAAATTCAGAAGTAGACAAAACTACAGCTGTTCCTGCGAGGACATTGAATTTCTCTATTGCTAAAATAATGGAACCAGATACGAAGCTGAAAGAAAAGGAAATTGACAAGAATGACAAAATGATAGATTTTCACTATCCAAGTTCTTTCGAATCGGCCTTCAAGAAATATGTACCCAATGTTCTCAGATCACCTGAACTATTAAATAACTTTCCTCTTATCTATTATCATCCGAATCAATTTATGCTAGGTTCAGTTTCAGTGTACACTTCTCAAACCCCTGAGGAAAATTCCGCTGTGATAGGAACTAACAATCCCGGGGTCAGTGTTTTACCTATACACATGAATTCGATTAAATCTAGTCAGACTAGGCTGAATCAAAAAACTAGTATAGTAGCCGAACCTACCACTTCATCAAATATTTTAACACCCAAACAGAAGAGTTTCGAATGTGGAGAATGTGGTAAAGTTTTTAATGCTCATTATAACCTTACTAGGCATATGCCTGTTCACACAGGTGCACGACCATTCGTTTGCAAAATTTGTGGAAAAGGTTTCAGGCAAGCATCAACCCTCTGTAGGCATAAAATCATACATACTTCAGAAAAACCACACAAATGCCATACTTGTGGCAAAGCATTCAACAGATCTTCAACGCTCAATACCCATGCTCGTATACATGCTGGATATAAACCATTTGTGTGCGAATTCTGTGGCAAAGGTTTTCACCAGAAAGGTAATTATAAGAATCACCGCCTAACACACAGCGGCGAAAAAGCTTACAAGTGTTCAGTTTGTTCAAAAGCCTTTCACCAAGTTTATAATCTTACTTTCCATATGCACACTCACAATGATAAAAAACCTTTCACTTGTCGAGTTTGTGGTAAAGGATTCTGCAGAAACTTCGATTTGAAGAAACATATGAGAAAACTGCATGAAAATAGTGGAAACTGTTTGGACTATATCTCCAGTTCTCCGCAAGTAAATTCTACATCCCCGTTTTCTCCTGGAAGGAATGTTCAACATTTTGTTAGTCCATTCATTCGACCACCTATGACAGTTCCTATTTATTCTTCAAAACTATTATGACCTGCATACTAGTATCTCAGAATGAGTCGTCGAGGTAGAACACATTCAATTCACCTGGACAAAACAGTGAAATACTCCGTTACCCTCAAGATTTTTGTAATGACCGAGAGCTTTTTGATCTTTTCATTGATGTGCAATAAGTTTGCAGTAATTTTTCAAATCTGCAAAACTATATATTATTCATATATGGTCTGAAACATGTAAATCAATAAGTTTATTATTAATAATATTATTATTGTGTTCAAATGAGTGTTATTTATTGAAGGTTTGTTTTATTTTTGCACTATATCCTACTCCAGAGTCTCCAACATAGTTACTCACAACTGTGAGATCCATATTATGAGAAAAAATCTGAAATCGATAAAATGGAAACTACTTCAGTAAAGTTAGATGTGAAAAGTAAACAGTTGACAAGTATTCACCAGAAACTTCCATCTATAATCTATTCAGTGACTGGGTTATTTAAGAATTGAACCGTAAAATACTGTGTGAAAGTGTGGGTAGTAGAAATGGCGTCAGTCGAGTCCACCCCAACCCCTCCACTTTTTTCGTCATCCAGTCGACCAATCAGAAGCTACCGCGCACACAGCGGGAAATTCAAGTTTCATAACGGGTGTGTGTAAGAGGGAGAGGACGGTTTGACGTAATCGACGCATAGAAGGATAGAATGAGTATCGAAGAGATCCAGTTGAAAGATAACAGCGTGATTGAATTATGAATATAATGGTATAATAATAGTGATGAGTGAAAATTTGAATAAAGAAAAAATATAACGGGTGGGTGTAACAGGGAGAGGACGATTTGACGTAATCGACGCATAGAAGGATAGAATGAGTATCGGAACGATCCAGTTGAAAGATAACAGCGTGATTGAATTAGAAATATAATGGCATATTAATAGTGATGAGTGAAAATTTTATTAAAGAAAAAACATGGCGTCGGACGAACAGCAGGGGCCTAACTTTCTGACATGCGATTTTTCAACGTGTACAGGATGTCTCAAAATATATCATAGTAGAAAAATCATGACATCAATGTGTACAAGGTATGACAAGATACATCGGCCTAACGTTTCAACGAACGATCCAACAGAAGGGCACTGAGCAACGTCTTCCTTAACCAAGTTAGCATCACCATGAAAAGTTGAACAAGACCAGATGTAGGGTAAAATATAAGAGAAAAATTCTACAGGGCGCCTCAAAACATTTCGTTTGGGAAGGATAAAACGGTAACGACGGCCTAACCTTTCAACATGCCAGAAGGACACTGAGCAGCAACTTCGTTAACCAAGTTGGCATCATCAGGAGAAACTGATTAAGAAGACGAGATGTAGGTAAACATAACAGAAAAATTCTACAGGGTGTTTCAGAACAGCGTTTGAGAAAAGAAAAGGACGTTAACGTGGGCCTAATGTTTTAACATGCTAAAACGGCACTGAGCAGCGTCTTCGTTAACCGAGTTAGAATCATCAGGCGAAGTTGACCAAGAAAACCAGATGTAAGTGAACATAACAGAAAAATTCTACAGGATGTCTCAGAACATATTGTTTGAGAAAAAATGGACGGTAACGCGAACCTAACGTTTCAACATGCGATCCAACATGCCAGAAGAGCACTAAGCAGTACTGAGATGGCACGCGCAACATGAAGGGTTGATAATACGAAAGATTAATAATGACATGGTGACGACTGGAAGGGCCTAATGTTTTTACGTGCGATTCAACAGAAGGTCACTGAGCAGCATCTTCGTTAACTTCGTGAAAGCGTAATGTTTTTCGTGTAACGTTCTCGTGTAACGTTTTCGTATAACCGTTTTCGTTTTCGCCATCATCAGGAGATGACGAAGGAAAAAACATAGATGGCGCGCGATGGGTTAGGGATACGGTACAACTGAGAAATGAGATGACGACGACTAGAAAGGCTTGATGTTTTTACGAGCCATCCAACATGACAGAAGGACTGCATTATTTACCGTCGATGATGGTGGCCAATATATGAATCAACAAAGTTTCGGATCTTCACGATTCATCAGAAAATGAAAACTTCCGGTTTATAAAAATTGAAATAGAAGGAAACTAATGATCAATTCGGATCACACATATCGATGAGAGTCCAAATCTACAATAAAATGGTTATTTTCGGTTTCCACTTCCAGTGGTCCGAATTCGATAATTTCGACATCAATGTATTCGTCTCAATGTCAAGAAACATATTTGAACATTTTTAGAAGTTTAAAAGACATATCAGGCTTACTTTGTTGTTACTGAAGATAGGAGGCGATGCGGGTACTCTAACCTTACAACTTTGACTGGAGAAAATGAAAATGAGAGTTATAAGTGAGTGGCATGCATTTTATTCATTTTGGTAGTATATTATAAAGCAATTTATAGAGAATATCTGTGTTTCGGAGATTGCAAATATAGTTGGTTCGGTTGTGGATGTGATACATACAAGTTGAGACATCTTCGTTATTGTTGAGATATTCAAGACAGAGTGCTTGTTCGAAAAGTACCTCAAACGAGATATCCACTGCGAAGAATTCAATGTCATAGCGTAGAGAATGTCACCGCCATAATTGAAAATAAATTTTGTGTTCATCCTGATTCAAAAATATATCAATACATTTGAAAGAGCTGCCCATAATGATTTTAGAAGAAAGGAATCGTAAAATACGGTGTTCAGATTTGTATATAAATAATTGAACATTTATTTATTTTCAGTACTTTCTTTTTGTCTCAGCTTAGGTAGAGTCTTTTTGAGGTTGAGTGAGAAAACAACTCAGTAGCACTTGTGCTAGCTGAGTTGAATTTCGCCTTTTGAATACCAGCAACTAGCTCTGTAATTCATCAAAATATATGAATGTAACTACAGCTGTGATACAATAAAGACGATTTTTATTATTATCATTATTATTATTATTTTTATAATTCGTGTAGTCATTTGTGAGAACATTGAGTAAAATATACAAGGCGTCTCGAAAAATACTTAATTTGAGAAAGGTGTGGAAAAAATACATCAAGTGGAGAACATGGCATCAATGTGTACAGGGTGCCTCAACAGACATCATTTGAGGAAGTAAAGAATGGTAACGAGAATCTAGCGTTTCAACATGCAGTCCAACATGCCAGAAGAACATTGAGCAGCATCTTTGTTGATCAAGTTAGCATCATCAAGAGGAGTTGACGAAAAAGACTAGGTGTACGTTTACATAACAGGAAAATTCATATAGGGTGCTTCAAAATACATCGTTTGAGGAAGGAAAGAATGGTAACGAGGATATAGAGTTTCAACATGCGATCTCCTTCGTTCACAGTGTAGCTCATTTGGAGTGCATTTTGTCATTGATTTCAATTTGAGAAAAAACGTGATATTATTCCCATGTGAAACCAAGGAACTCAGAATAGGAATTTATTTGAACGTACGGAAAATGGAATTCCATCCAAAGTGTAATTGAGAGAACAAGTCTTCATTAGTGTCATCAAAAGAAGGTGACCAAGAAGGCCACATGTGGATGAAAATAGCATTGAAATTCATAGAGGATTCCGTTGAGAGGAAAATGTGGTAACGAGGATAAAGCGTTTCAACGTGCGATCCTCCCTGTTGAGGCGTACAATTATTCAGCCATTTATGGTGTTTCAGTAGCCAAGTTGGCTTTGATCATCGATTCAACTTGGGGAAAAAAACAATGAACACCTATAGTTTGACAAATGACACATGTATCCAACACGAAAACGAATAAACACGTGTGAAACAACGCATTTCTATTATTATATTTTACACGCGTGACAGAAAGACCGTAAACCGTTTCAGATGATCGATTGATCATAGGAGGTTTGGAATAATTCATTTGTTCGCTTTGAGTGTCGATGAGGGGTTCAAGGTTCAGAATAGTTCCATTTATTGGGTCGAAATCATCAACTATGAGGCATTATAGTTCACGCATATGCCCTGCACCTTGCAAACGACTTCAAAATTCTGATCTTCAGTTCTCCAGAGTCTGAAATTGTAATTTCAGAGACTTGCGGATACAAATTCGGTAATACGTGAGCCAGGGCACTAACTTCATAATTCATCAGTCAGATCACCAATGAAATGTTCTGTGGGAATGCTATATTCTTTCGATCTCAACACATTGACAGTTGAAAGACAATGAAAACTTTCACTTGTAAATTCTCAGTTAACAATCAGAGTATCCTCATTGATCATCTACACAAAATTGATGATACGTGAAGGATCAAACATCATTTCGAAGAATTCAGTTATATGATTGATGTTTTAGACTGATTCGCACAAGAGTTGAACTGGGTCCTAAATACGAATTCAACATGATCTCAGGCAGTGATTTTAAGCCAGTAAAAGCAAGTTATCATTCAAATCAAAACTTGATTCATTTGAAAATATTACTTTTGTAAAAGCCGAAGTGGCCTTGTAGGACTCAAATTCCAACAATTTTGAAACAAAACAACGATTTGTCGAAACGCCGACTCTTTAAAAGTGCTTTGTAAATGATTTTGGACTTCCCAGCACTCATTACTCATTCGATATCATTCCGTTTGCAGGTCAATAATAACTTAGTTACGGTTAAGTGCTCTTTGGTTTTTTATATAACCCCACGCTGGCGCCATTAACATCTCGCCAACACATACTCACAAGCACCATATATAAAAATGAACAATGACTTGAGGACTCATTATTGTTTCAAAATGTTGTAGTGGATACTATTATTGTGTCCGTACCTCACTACTTGTGAAAATGTGACGACGAAAGAAGAAATGTTGCAGTATCTATCTCGATATGGTAACATCGAAAACAACAATACTTTCGTTGATTTTGAATCGACTTTGACCAGTTTTTAGGAGAAATATAATCTTCATGTGGATGGTAAACTGAATTCAGATACTCTGAGTTTGATTCAAAGACCAAGATGTGTAGTCGCTGAAAACGCTTTTACGATTCAGGGTTAATGGGAAAAAACGAAAATCAAATAGTCTTTTTCTCAAGCATCTGTCAAAATGATGCTCAATGCTGAAAAAGCTCTCAGTTTATGGGAGGATATTTACGATTTGAAATTCAAGTATGTTCGGTTGACATATATCGAGAAACCAGATATAACTATATCGCTGGTACAAAAAAGGCATCCATTTCACCGAGACTGCATGGCCAATGGAATGTGTCGATCTGAATTTGATGGTCCTGGGAATGATGAATGTACAGAAATTCATTTAGACAGCGAAGAATCGTGGGATCTTGATGGAAACAAAGGTACGAATTTTCTCATCACCCTTACTCATGAAATAGGACATGTACTTGGATTGGGGCATAGCAGTCAAAAACCTTCGATCGAACTTGATACCAATAAAAAACAATTCAATTGGGAAGAGATGACGAAATTGCAATTGTATCTTCATATGGTCGACGAACCACCGCCACAGTAAAAACAACTCAGCGTTTTATTTCAACAAAAAAACCATCAACGACAAATACCCCACAAATAACGAAGAAAACGTCAACGGCGAATACTCACCAAATTGAGAAGAAAACATCCTCCAAAACCCTTCAGAATGAAATAAAAATCCTTTGCAATATGAAAATCCCAGATTTCATGTTTTGGGCAAAAGCTCTAGAATTTACAAATCACAGATTATATGTAGGTTACAACAAATATTCATGGAAGCTGAATTTGAATGAGATGTTGATACCTGCGAAACCTGGGGAAATTGCTGATTATATGAATGAAAACATCTCGGTTGATAAATTTTTTTAAAATTCAGCAGACGAAATAATTGCATTAGATAAAAATAAACATGAATATCATGTGGCAGCATTTCCTAGTCTAGAAATCAAAGAAAATCATCCAATTCGATCAACATCCGACATAAATGTAATGTTCCAAACAAATTATCTTTCAACTGTCAATGTGTTTAGATCGGAAGAATATGGCATTTCCACAGAACAATTCATTGGTGATCTGACTGATGAATTATGTGGTAATGGCCCTGGCTCACGTATTAACGAATTTGTATTCACAAGTCTCTAAAATTACAATTTCAGACTCTGGAGAACTGAAGATCAAAATTTTAAAGTCGTTTGCAAGGTGAAAGGAATATGCGTGAACTATAATGCCTCACAGTTGATAAATTTCGACCCAATGAAAGAAACTATTTTGAACCCTGGACCCCTTATTGACGCTCAAAGCAAACAAATGGAACATTTCAAACCTTCTACGATCAACCGATTATCTGAAACGGTTTGCGATTTTTCTGTCACGCGTGTGAAATAGAATAATAAAAATTCGTTGTTTCACATGTGTTTATTCGTTTTTTGTTTTTGATTACATATCTAATCTGCCAAATGATAGGTTGTCATTGTTTTTTCCTCAAGTTGAATCGATGATCAAAGCCAACTTGGCTACTGAAGCACCTTGAATGACGGAATAATTGTACGCTTCAACAGGGGGGATCGCACGTTGAAACGCTTCATCCTCAATACCACATTTTTTTTCTCAACGGCATCCTATATGGAATTTATGCTATTTTCATTCACCTGTGGCCTTCTTGGTCACCTCCTTCTGATGATACTAATGAAAACTTGTTCTCTCAATTACATTCCGAATGGAATTTCATTTTCCCACGTTCAAATATATTTCTATTTTGGGTTCCTATGTTCCACATGGGAATAATATCACGTTTCTTCTCAAATTGAAATCAATGACAAAATGGACTCCAAATGAGCTACACTGTGAACGAAGGAGATCTCACTTCGGAACTCTATATCCTCGATACCATTCTTTCCTTTCTCGAACGATGTATTTTGAGGCACACTATGTAATTTTTTCTGTTATGTTAACCTACACCTAGTCTTCTTCGTCAACTCCTCCTGATGATGCTAACTTGATCAACAAAGATGCTGCTCAATGTCCTTCTGGCATGTTGGATCGCATTTTGGAACGCTAGATCCTCGTTACCATTCTTTTCTTCCCCAAATGATGTCTATTAAGGCACCCTGTACACATTGATGCCATGTTCTTCACTTGATGTATTTTTGCCACATCTTCCTCAAATTAAGTATTTTTGAAATATGTTCAATTATTCATATACAAAACTGAACACCGTATTTCACGATTGCAGCTCTTTCAAATGTATTGATATATTTTCGAATCAGGACGAACACAAAATTAATTTTTAACATTGGCGGTGACATTATCTACGCTATGTCATTGAATTCTTTGCAGTGAATATCTCGTTTGAGGTACTTCTCGAACGAGCACTCTGTCTCGAATATCTGAACAACGACGAAGATGTCTCAACTCGTCTTTTGAACTTCTCAAAATGTTTAAATATATATCCCGACATCGAGACGAATCCATTGATGACGAAATTATAGAAATCGGACGTCCGGAAGTGGAAACTGGAAATGGCCATTTTATTGTAGATGTGGACTCTCTCCGATATGGGCAATCCATATTCACCATTAGTTTCCTTCTTTCTCAATTTCTATAAGCCGGAAGTGTTTATTTTCCAATGAATCGTGAAGATCCGAAGCTTTGTTGATTCATATATCAGCCACCATCATCGACAGTAAATAATGCAGTCCTTCTGTCATGTTGGATCGCTCGTAAAAACATCAAGCCTTTCCAGTCGTCGTCATCTCATTTTTCAGTTGTACCGTATTCCTAATCCATCGCGCGCCATCTATGTTTTTTTCTTCGTTATCTCCCGATGATGGCGAAAACGGAAACGGTTACACGAAAACGTTACTTGAGAACGTTACACGAAAAACGTTACACTTTCACGAAGTTAACGGAGCAGCTGCTCAGTGACCTTTTGTTGGATCGCACGTAAAAACATTAGGCCCTTCCAGTCGTCACCATGTCATTATTATTCTTTTTGTATTCCTAACCCTCCATGTTGCGCGCGCCATCTATGTTTTTTCCTTTGTCATCTCCTGATGATGACATCTTAGCTTACAATAACACCTATAATAGTACACACTTCAAATGAGTTACACACTGTATAGGCTCCTCATTGAAAATTGAATGGGCAGATCGCACGTACAACTTAGTGTCCTTCTGACATGTTGCGGTCATCTTTGTTTTTTCTCTACTCCATGCTGATGTAATCACCTTCTCCCTCTCATACAGAAATTGCATTACTCTCACATACACCACACCTACATTGAGTTGAGTGTTCTAATAGGTTTCTATCGGAGGCCTGAAAATGACCAGAGATAATGACGACGAAACGAATCATTTTTGCATTCCTCTCCCTTTCATTTGTGACGATTCGATTATTATCAACGAAGTCACACACTGAATACGCTCCTCATTTCAAATTGAAGTAGCGTATCACATGTTGAAACGTCAGGGCCAAGTTAAACTATCATGTTTTTTTCGAATGTTGTATTTTATCACACCTTGTACACATTTTCTGTTATGTTTACCTACATCTGGTGTCTTCTTGGTCAACTTCTCATGATGATGCCAACTTGGTTTACGAAGACGCTGCTCAGTGCCCTTATGGTATGTAGGATCGCATGTTGGAACGTTAGACCCTCGTTACCGTCTATTTTTCTCAATCAATATGTTTTGATACACCCTGTAGAATTTTTCTGTCATGTTTACTTACATCTCGTTTTCTAGATCAGCTTCTCCTGATGATGCCAACTTGGATAACGGAGATGCTGCTCAGTGCTGTTGGATCGCATGTTGAAACGTTAGGCCCTCGTTATCGTTTTTTCTTTCCCAAACGAAATGTTTTGAGGCAGTCTGTAGAATTTTTCTGTTATGTTTACCTACATCTGGTCTTCTTGGTCAACTTCTCCTGATGATTCCAACTTGGTTAACGAAGACGCTGCTCAGTGTCCTTCTGACATGTTGAAACGTAAGGCTCTCGTTACCGTTTTTTCCTTCCCAAACGAAATGTTTTGAGGAACCCTGTAGAATTTTTCTGTTATGTTTTACCCTACATCTGGTCTCCTTGGACAACTTTTCATGGTGATGCCAACTCGGTTAACGAAGACGTTGCTCAGTGCCCTTCTGTTGGATCGCACGTTATAACTTCAGGCCCTCGTTAGCGTTCTTTTGTTTCTCAAACGATGTATCTTGTCATACCTTGTACACATTGACGTCATGATTTTTCTCAAATGATATATTTTGAGACATCCTGCACACGTTGAAGAATCGTACGTCGAAACGTAAGGCCCCCGCTGTTCGCCCGTCGTCATGTTTTTCCTTTAATCAAATTTTCACTCATCGACATGCGTCGATTACGTCAAACCGTACTCTCCCTCTTACACACACCTGTTACATTTTTTCTTCGATGAAATTTTCACGCATCACTATCATTAAATCATTATATTCATAATTCAATTACGCTGTTATCTTTCAACTGGATCTCTTCGATATTCATTCTATCCTTCCATGCGTCGGTTACGTCAAACCTTTCGCTTCTTCTTACACACACCCGTTATGAAACTTGAATTTCCAGCTGTGTGCGCGATAGCTTCTGATTGGTCGACTGGATGACGACAAAGGTGAAGGGGTGGGGGTGGACTTGGCCGACGCCACTCCTACTATGGGTAAAGTCCATTGAATAGTTATGATATTCATAATTCATTGTAGAATCATCTTATGATATTTATCTAAATGAACAATTCGTTCAGGCCAGTCTGAACTCATCTACACAGTAGATTTATGGACTGACACCTATAAGAAAACAACTACTCTCCTGTCTGATATCAAGAAGGGTGTTGGATTATATTCGACAGGTGTCAGTGCAGGATTCTTCATAGAAGTAATTCCTGCATATGCCGTTGACGATACAACTTTTATAATCGATTTTTGATTATCGAAACACACTTGCAGACCGGTTTCGGGCTGGTTGGCCACTCGTCAGTGCAAGGTAGTGTCTATCATCAACTCAGAGTCGATGATTTCCGATAATTAATAATCGAATTCCCTCCAGAGTATCATTCTTCGAACTAGGCAGAAGCGAACATCCAAAAACATCGCCCCATCTGCCTGTCGATGTACTAACCAACTGCATATCCACATTGCCCAAGACCTCGTACAAGGACAAAAAAACTTTCATTCCCATAGTACGTGGGCATAAAGAATGGCTTCAAACCGAATTATATAAATGAATAATTCGTTAAGGCCAGTCTCATCGACTCTAAGTTGATGATAGATACTACCTTGCTTTGACGAGTGGCCAACCAGCCCAAAACCGGTCTGCAAGTGTGTTCCGATAATTAAAAATCGATTCCGGAAGTTGTATCGCCTACAGCATATGCAGGAATCACTTCTGTGAAGAATCCTGCACTGACACCTGTCGGATATAATCCAACGCCCTTCGTGGTATTAGCCAGGGGATTAGTTGTTCTCTGATAGGTGTACTATGTAGATGAGTTGAGACTGGTCTGAACGAATAGTTCATTTAGATAGTTTGATTTAAAGCCATTCTCCAAATATGCCCACGTACTATAAGAATGAAAGTCACGATATTTATCCAAGAGAAAGTTTTATCGGATATTATTACATATTTAACCCTGCACACTTCTTTCGGGTTGATTGGCCTTATTAGTACGGTGTAAGCTAGTACAAGGGTAGGTAAAACTTGGTGCAAAAAAAAGATAAATGCACGAAGTCATCAATAGGGGTCAACCTCGCATCTTTGCTTTTGGTTAGAAGATTTTTGGTTCACTATACTATATCCTACACGTGTCTATGTTTGTTTTTTTGCAGAGAGTTATGTCTGATAGAACTCTGTCATAGCCTAATATCAAGACACCCAATGACCTTATTTGTAACAATATTTCTCTGAATGAAAAATAGTGAGAAATACAATGAAACGCATACTTTGTTAGTACTGCTCTGTACTAGTTACTAGGATAAATATTATGGGTCATCAGTTACTTTTTGTGTGACAGGATTTAGGAGTTCCAAGAATAAATTTTTAAGGAATTTTTAGAATATCAATTTCAGCAAAGCTGAAAGTCTCATCCGTAAGGATGATAATCCTTATGATTTTCAGAAGAAAAGTTCAAATTTACCCATGTCCAAACCTCTTACTCATCGAGAACATTAATAACTAACTTCAATGACTAGATATGTTTTCGAAATCCAGAACATGCCTTCCAAGCATCAACGGCCACTTTGAATCCATGAGATTTTTTAAAGTTCCACTAGAGTCGTCCGTACAGAAATGTGGATTGGATATTTTTGAAAAATATTATGTACGACTCTGCTTTTCTTCAAAATAAAACTATTTTCAATATATCCATGCGATTTTTCTCTGAAACAATAAAAACCAGTACTATGGATGGTCAATTCATTAGTTTGCACCTGTTTTTTCAATTCGATATTACTTTATAAATCACAATTCACTTTTTTGGTAAAAATGACTCATTGATAATATTTCATATGGAACAATGCACAATATAATTCGGACTTCTGAGTAGGAGATTTGAGCCAGTTCTAAGCCTCCCCTCACCACTATGACGTCACTAATGACTAAATAATGACAAGTGGTGTGATTAGGGTGACCTTGAACAATATGTCTGGTGCATAATTAGTTGTGACCTTCAACGATATGTCTGGTGCATAGCTGAATATGTGAAAATGTATTCATAGGAATATTTTCTTTGTCTGAGACATTGGGTGTGTGTGTGAGACGTCATGACAATTGATTGACATTGGGCAAGGTGCATACATGGTAAATTATTCTTCATGTGTACTAAGTACAGACTATCTTGTACAGAGTACACATGACATTGAAATTTGCATACACAGTAAAGATATCCTTCATGAATATGAAGAATAGATTGCATACACGGTGAAGAGTTGGTTCAGCATATTCCTTCATGTCTTTGCATACACTGTAAAGAGTGGGTATAGCATAATCCATCATGTTTACTCTGCACAAACTAGTTTGCATAGAGTACACATACACGCATACATCATACACACACAGTATAACCCTTCATATGTACTCTGTACAAACTAGTTTGCATATAGTACACATACACACCAGCCATTCCAAGATTCACCAACACGAGAACTCACTACACCTTACATCTGCACTCCACGAACTTCCAACCACGAATGAATGACTGCACTGGTTTCTATAAGCTCATCGATTTGGAATGGTGGGGTTTTGTCTCCACTCCACTATGACGTCTGTACAAACAAGTTTGCATAGAGTACGCATACACGCACGTACACACACAGACCAGCCACCCAAGATTCACCAACTAACACGAGCACTCACTACACCTCACATTTGCACTCCACGAATTTCCAGCTACGAATGATTGCCCGCACTGCTTTACACGCACATACACACACAAACACGCACACACACACACACACCTGCCGCCCAAGATTCACCAACACGAGCCCTCACTACATCTCACATCTGCACTCCACGAAGTTTCAGCTACGGATGATTGCCGGCATTGCTTTCGCATTCCGTCAACGCATCGAGTTGGAATTCGTCGCGGAGTCGCCTGTGACGTCAGCACTCCGTGAGTTTCTAACGACCACTACTTGCTCGTACCGCCTTCTGTCGGCGCATCGAGTTGGAATTGGTGGTGGGGATTGTCTGTGACGTCTGGTGCCTCCAGCAATATATGCTTCTTTGGAACATGGGTAGATTCAAAGTGGGGGATAGCTTACTCACCAAAATGAAAGGAATGAATACGTAAGGAATGAAATCAATAAAAAAATAGCAATTGGTAGTTACTCATCAGTGTCAAATATAGAGGACATATTTCATTTTTTGAAAATTGTTTATCAATTCCATATATATTTCCATCATGCCCGTTTAGAAAGTTGACTCACATAAAATCAATAGTGTGATTATAGATGAGGTGCTTAATTATATGAATGCGCACGTTGATGATAATTTTTTATAAAATATTCATAAAATATTTCATTCAATTCCATGTTTGTATTGAATTCTGTAACAATACTTCGAAAGTGCACCATCGCGTCATCTATCAGTGAGAAGTATAACTAGTAGTAAAAATAAAGTTTTGTCACTTGTATTCATTCGATAGGTGTCACTAAGTGACATTTCCATCAATCGAACTACAAAATAAGTCAATATGAATACATAATTTGCCTACTTTTATGTTTGTTGAAGGCTTCTGTAATATTTTTGAACGATTATATTTCGAAAAAAGATCTGATAGAATATACTGCGTATATTATAACACTAGGATATTGCTGAAACAATATTAACTTGTGACTATACCAGTAAAATTTCTCGAATGTTTAGTGAATGATATTATATTATGAGGATCGTGTTTTTTGAGTTTTGTGATTTTGCTCAGTGATAGAGTACTCGAGTACAAAGAATCAGTATGTACTCGATTCTCAAGAGTACTCGTTAGTACTCGAATGCTCTCAGTGGAGTATCCGAATACGCTCAGTACTCACTACTTTCAGTACTTCATAATTCTTTTTCACATTTTTACCGGTTAGACGGTAAGACGAACACATACCGATGCATGCCGAATAAGAGAGAAGTGATAATTAACACGTGTCATAGTTGTGATAAAGCATGTGATTGAGAAATGAATGAGAACAGCAAACCATAAGCTGAGTCTCAGCCTTAGCATCAAACGTGAACTCGAAATCGAAAATCATACGTACTTGACTAGGTAAATTAGAGATCAAGTTGAGAAACAAGAATTAGGAAAGATATGGATGCTATCAATGAAAATCGTACATGTTCCGTTGAAATTGTATACGCTAGTAGCATGGAATTATTTCTTTGTATTCGAATACTCAGCACCCAGAAAGTAGCCGATTCTTAAGAATAATCGAGAACGAATCACTCGATTCTTGAAATCAACTCAATCCCAGGTGGTCCTCTTGCTGTATTACCATCGTGTTTTTTTTGCGACCAAATTTATCAATTTTTTTGGACGTATTACCCACAGAACGATATTTTTTATACTGATGATTCTTCAAACTGAACCGTGGGTTTTCTGTTATAAAAAACAGCCTTTTTCAGGGCTACATTGTTCATACAAATAGTAGTAGTAGTTGTAGTTGTAGAAGTACACATGGGAATCTCGTCTCGCGGCATGAGACTTTTTTCCCAGGTCTTTCATATGAATAGAAGTTGGAAAATTTTCACGTAGTAGTAACATATGTCGCCTGTTTACGGCTGTAAATATACATTTTTATTGAATAACTAGTCTATTTCCGCTTTTCGCGAAAAATAGCTTTCACAAAAGTTGTATAAATTGAATTCTCATCAATTCTGGTTTCCATCAATTTTTTCATAGAATCGATATTTTTCGAGAAAGAGTGGGATTGAAATCTTATCATTGAATTATCACGCTTATTTTCGATTTAACATGGAAAATAGTCATGACAAAAGTTGTATAAAATTGAATTTTTTACACTTCTGGTTTATATAATTTTTTTCGTAAGATCGATAATTTTCGATAAAGGGGGGGGGTTGAAATCTTGTATTATCACGTTCATTTTCGACTTCTTGAGGAAAACTGTTATGAATAGAGTTGTATGATTTCCAACGATTTTGATCTCCATTAATTTTCACGTAGGTACGATATTTTCCGATTTGAACCTGAGAAAAGTAGGGGGTGGAATCTTATAACACAATTATTACGTTTATTTTCAATGCCACAAAAAATCATGATGATCAAAGTTGTATGAAATTGAGTTTTCGACAATTTTGGACGTCATCAATTTTTCCGTAGGATCGATATTTTTCGATCCAAACCCAAGAAAAAAAAAAGATATAAAAAGATCACACTTCTGAACTCATTTTTCAGCTAGAATGTCTGCAAATATCATCTTATGGCGCGAGACTTTCATTCTTAGGACGTCGTCTTTAACATATGTTTTCCACTATCTTGCTTAATTAAACCATAACATGTCGCTACAGATAAAATATTTAGGTTAACTCTACAAAAAATTGATTCATTAGTGACAAATTTCAATCAAAACAACCACTTACTTGAGCCATTACAAACTTGATGGTGAAAACCGCATATCGATATGTATCATCGTTTCTAAGTTACAGCATGGTTTTTGAAAATGTACATTTTTGAAAAGTTGCTGTAACTTTTTTGTTGTCAAAAATTTCCTGTTTCAATGGAAACAATTTCAAAGCACTTTTCTACATGGTGTAAAAAACTCCTCAATTGAGATATGATGGAAAACTTATTTTGATGAGATGCTCTGTATATTCCTATATATCAATAGAGCTCAAAATTAACTTTTCAAAAATATAGCATACTTGATGTTTTGCTGGAGTCATCTTTGAAATACATACCTTATAGATTTCTTCATGTAGATTTTTGAAACGCACACGTTGATCAAATAGGCTTTGGACGATGCGACACGAATTACATGAACATGTAACACGGTTCCCATTGAAAGAATGCTGAGTCTACGAAAGCGTACACCAGGAGATAAGACAACTTGCGAAGATTCCAGGGTACTAGCCGGCATTCATTATCAAACTTTGTTACTGTAAAGATCTATTTTTGTCTAATAATATTCGTTGTACTGAATAAATTGATTTTTTAAAAAGAACTTTGAGTGTTCGATAAGTTATTGGGCGCAGTCGGTAGGATAATCGGGATTGATTCGTATCGAACGGACAATTTATGTATCAACGATCAATCGATTATTAAACAGTTGATACTCAGGTGTTTGGAACGAAGTGGCTCCTTGGATATTAGGACACCTAATCTATCGAAGATTCGTAGAAGGCCCCATCAGCAGTGAACCAACGAAATTTGAAACCAATATTTTCCAAATTTGCAAGGAATACTACCTAGTGAAGACAATAATTCTGAATCCAGAAGTTGACCTTATAGGATATTGCTCAGAGCCTCAATTTATTCAATGTGAGTACAACTTGATGTTTATTAAAAATTTCACGAAAATTCTTGAAAATTTGTCTCTAAATATTCCTTCCTCACCCAAACCAATTTTCAAATATTTCAATCGAACTAATTGAACAAAAAATGGCACAATATTTCAAACCAAAATATTCAAACTGGGTTCCTCAATTTGATGGAAACCCAAATGATTTGAACAGATACATTTCAGTTTGTGACAGTATAATTAGAACATGATGCTCAGAATTCTGGCAATTTCCAGAATACTAATTTGTTGAATTCTCTAATTTCCAAATTGACAGGAAATGCCGAATTATTCATTAATATACCGAACGTTTCTACATGGGATGACCTCAAAGCCACCCTGTCTAGAAACTTTGCAGACCAATGAGATGAAGCCTGCCTTAATAGGGACTTAGTAATGATGAGACAACAACAAAATGAAAAACCTCAACAATTTTATGACCGTTCTCTCAATCTCCTCAATTTACTTTGTAGTCATATAGATTTGCATGAGGTAGACGATGCTTCGAAAATTTCAAAAAGAAACTTCACAATAACCTTACTCTTAAAACATTATTGTCGTCATACGTTGTATGAGACCGAAATCACTCGATAAAGCATCACAATTAGTCACTCAAGAAGATAATATTCAATATTTTCAGAATTATTCTAGCAAAACTTCAACCAGAGCAACTCCTGTAAATATAAGATCACCCTTACAACAACTAACTCAACCTGTTCAATAAAACCCCATGCCAAGACAACCTTTTAATAATCATACTCAAAATAACCATTTCCGGGCGTAAAACAACTTCACATCACAACCAATTCCCATTCATTCAAAGCCAAACAATGAGACACGAAAGTTCTTCACCAACTCACAAGTTTTTGGTAACAATCAGCAACAAAAACAAAACGTTTTCAAACGAAGTCCAAATCGAACATTTTCACGAACTACCCCAATGAGTGTTTCCACTCGATAAACTCCGAACAATTTTCAACAAAATTCTCAAGGCTCTATTTGAAGACAGCCCTAATAGAAATATATATATAACTATATATCACCGAATTGAATCGAGATGAAAATTTTCGAGAACCAAGGTCAAGGTCGCGAAGAAATATCCTATAACGATTATTGCGGAGGTCAGCGGATTCAGAATTTTGATGAAAATCTGCATTTTGATAAAAATTTTCAGAACATGCCTCTAACAAACGACCAAACATAAATCCATCAATTATTCTCTTCAATACTTCCAATTCAGGAGAATTACCATGCATATTATTACCTAACTACAGTCTTGAGCTTTCAATTGATTCTGGGTCTACTAAATCATTCATTGATCCAGAGATAGCATTCAAAATTTTTACAAATGCTATTAGAAATGACCCCTTCATAGTTTCTACTGTATTTCAGAAATCAGCTCATAAACATAGTGCAACTCACCCTGGTCATCACCGATTTGTGTTGTGCTCAAAAAGGCGGATGCTTCTGGGAAGCAGAAATGGAGAGTAGTCGTAGACTACCGGAAGCTCAATGAAAAGACAATTGATGACAAATACCCACTTTCAAATATCACTGACCTTTTAGATAAACCAGGAAAGTGTCAATATTTCACTACCTTAGATCTTGCAAGTGGATTTCATCAAATTGAAATGAATGAACAAGATATTGAAAAAACGGCTTCCAATACTGAGAACGGACACTATGTGTATCTGAGAATGCCATTTGGGTTGAAAAATGCTCCAGCTACCTTCCTACGTGTGATGGATGACATTCTTCGCGATATTCAAAACGAAAAATGTTCGGTATACCTCGATGGTATGATAGTATTTTCAACTTCTTTGCAAGAACATATAGAACGGTTACGATCTGTGTTCCAGAAACCGAGAGAGTCTATCTTCAAAATGCAGTTGGACAAATCTGAGTTTTTGCGTAAAGAAGTTGCCTATCTAGGCCATATTTTCACCCCTAACGGAGTAAAACCTAACGCCAATAAAATAATCGCTATAAAAAATTATCCATTGCCAAATATCACGAAACAAATCAAAGGATTTCTTGGACTTCTTGGCTACTATCGAAGATTCATCAATAACTTCTCTAAAATTAGAAAACCTTCAACAAAATTTTTAGAGAAGGAAGCAAAAATCGAACATGTTGAGGAATTTCTTTCACGCTTTGAGATTTGTAATTTTTTTTTGATAAATGAACCTATCTTGCAATATCCCGATTTTATTAAACCATTCAATTCAACCACAGATGCAAGCAATGTTGCATTAGGCGCCATCTTGTCCCAGGGACTAATAGGCAATGACTTACCTGTGGCGTATGCTTCGAGAACATTGAATGATTCAGAGCAGAATTATTCGGTTATCGAAAAAGAATTGTTGGAAATCGTTCGGGCCACTGAATATTTTCGTCCATACCTGTTTGGACGAAAATTTAACATTATAACTGACCACAAGCTGTTACAATGGTTGTTCTCTCTGAAGGATCCAAATTCGAAACTATTGCGATGGCGTATCAAACTCGACGAGTACGATTGTAATTTATTTTACAAAAAGGGAAAACTCAACACAAATGCAGACGCTCTATCATGTATAGAAATCCACACCAAAGAAACAAAGACTTTCTAGGACGAATTAGACGAAATACTCGGAGACGCACGTTTAGCTCCTCAGTCTACAACTTTTGGTATTCAACCGAATCCTATCCACCCAGTCCTGGGAACCCCTGAAAATCAACCCTTTTTTAATATCGAAACCATCGGAGAACCTTTGCCAGACCTAGACGACATATCTGTGATGGTAAATGTTGGCGACGATTCCATGATTAGTGATGATACTGACAGACCTAACGCAGACAATGCCCCTATTCAGGTTTTGCCTGACGTAGAACCGCCAGTTAACATCCAACCAGAACCTCCTGATCAGACAGGACTTCCCAACCAACCAATACCTATCAACCAATCAAAACCTCCTGACCAAGCCGAACACAACCAAACAGAACTTCCCATTCAAATAAAAACACCAGTAGAAGACGATAACACCATACATACCGGCCAAGAACAAAATCCTGTCGTAGACATACCGATCTCCGAAACTGCTGTTGATTATGGCCAAAACCAAATCATTTCCAATTTAATCATACATAGCCCCGCTAAACGAAAAATTACTATATTATTCGGAAAAAACAAACAAATTACTGTACAAATATCGCAGGAAAAATTCGAAGAAGACGTTATTGAATTTGTCACGGAATATGTCTCCCCTAATGTTCAATATCACCTATTCTTCGAAAACCCCAATGACTACGAACGATTTTCTGCAGTAATATCTAAAAATTCCAAGTGGCCATCTCTCAAATTCAAGAAGAAATTATTGAAACTTATCATGAAAGCAAAACTAACCACTGTGAAATTGATGAAACTGAACAGAGAATCAAAATTAGATATTATTGACCATTCTTGAAAAATTCAGTCCAGACCTACATTAATGAATGTGAAATTTGCCAACAAAGCAAATATGAACGAAATCCTATTGGAATGAAAATGAACATAACACCTACCGCGACAAAGCCTTCTGAATTTGATTACATTCACTATAGAAAAATTAAAATTCCTAATTATAATAGAGACGTTCTCTAAATATGCCCAAGCATATCACTTAACATCAGTGAATAGAACGGAAATTGTAGATAACCTAATACAATTCTTTTCGCATCACGGAGTGCCCAAACAGATCATAGTGGATAACGGCAGTGAATTTAAAAACTTTGTAGTTCTTGAACTATTGAAATTACACAAAATCAATGTCCATTTTATATCCCCTGATCACCCATAATCTAACGGAATGATCGAAGGGCTCTATTCCACGCTAATCGAATACATCCGTTTACTTAATACCCAAGAATACCGAAAATCACCCGCCAAAATGAAAATGAAATATGCAATTTTAGCATTTAAAAATTCAATTCATTCAGCCACAAAACTAAAACATATTGACATGATCAATGGCCATATCTATAACGAAAACCCCTTTAGCGTTGATATCGACCAAATCCTGCTTATTGACTATATAAATAGTCATGAAGATAAAACAAAAATCTTCTACTCTAAAATAAATAGAGATCTTGTTCAGCATAAAGAAGAAACAATCAAAAGAGTAAATAAAAATCGTCACTACCCCGCGATTTTCGAACCAAATCAAACTGTTTTGTCAAAAAACATCAACGTCAAAAGAATGCTGATAAATTCACCAAACCAACTACTTTAAAAACGATTGATAATCAATCCAAAACATTTTCGACAAACTCCCAAGAAGAGGTTCACATGGACAACCCAAAACATCCTGTTAAGAAAACATAATTTCTGATTCTAACAAATATATTATTTCAGATTTTCTGTTGTTTTCGGACTTCATGAAAAAATAACTATTAGAAATTTGGAAAATAATCCAGGCCTAATCCCACTGAAACTAGGAACCGCTGAAATCGAAGAATACACTCACACACTGATTCATTATTATGATCTGTCTCCGATTATTATCGAAATTAATATACTTCAATCACAATCAAATGTACTAACGAGTACTATCGCAAAAAATAGAGATTATCTCCAAGATATTTCAAATTACTTGAAAATTTCATCATTCACTAAAGAAAAAGTGGAAAGTAAATTGAAAGAAATCATACCCCATCCTCAACGGACAGAACGAGGTCTTATCAATGGTTTAGGTTCAATTTTCAAGTCTATCAGTGGAAATCTTGATTCCGCTGATGGCGAAAGCTTGATCAAAGAACTTCAAGACAACCAAAGTAAATTGAGTAACAGCATTAGAAAGCAGAACAGTTCAACCATTGATTTGATAAATAAATTCAATGACACAATTCAACAGATAACTCACAATAAAAATTTGTTAAAATCCAAGATTCGACAAATTTCTCATATAAAAAATCAAACTACGTACAGAGACAATTCAACTTTTATCAAGGATATTCTGATTCAAATCATAAACATTTACGCAATAATTAATTCAATATTGCAAAATGTCGAGAATTCGATCTCATTTTCCAAATTGAAAATAATGCATCCAAGTATAATGCAAACGGCTGACCTTCATAAAGAATTACTGGAAATTCAAAAATAATTGGAACAGGAGCAACTACCATTTTCAGTGGCCCTAGATAACACACTCATGTTCGAAAATATAATAAGAATCGAAAGTTACATCTTGAATAATAAGATTACCTATATTCTCGACATTCCCATCATGTATCCTTATTTTTTCAAATATTATCATCCGTATGCCATACCTACATCCACAAAGAGTCAGTTTGAGGCTATAGTTCTTCGAAAAAGATATATGTTGAGAAGTCAGTTGTACTATACATTCCAAAACGACGAATGTCTACGAGTTTCACCGCAACCTTTGAGTTCATCTGGAGGAGTTCACAAGGAGAAATCCTGAAACTTACCGGAACATACTTGATAGAAATTCCAGTAGGTTGCCAAATAATCTACCAGAAGGAAATAATCGCCAATGATAGAATTTCTACAGTCCCGAAACAGCCAATCTTACTACCTGATCTGAGCCTAAAAGTCGAATCCATTCCAAACCTGAATTCCAGCCTCTAGCTAAAGGATATTGAACTGGACGAGCTTCAGAAAAATCAATACCCAAATTATTAATAATCAACCAGATATGTCATTTGGAAGAATTTCATACACCCCTAGTTTGTGGACAATAGCCATTCACCTAGTTTTGTTCACAGTATGGTTGTACATCTGTTACAAGAAGCTGATGTTGCCATGGTATATCCATCGACGACCCAGTCAAGGCCCAAGAGGAGACATAGAACTTTTCGATGTTTAACTCCCTCGCTAACCCCCCGGAGTTGAATTTTGTGGGGGAGGAATTACGTCAACGCATAACACGGTTCCCATAGAAAGAATGCTGTGTCTACGAAAGCGTACACCGGGAGATAAGACGACTTGCGAATATTCCAGGGTACTAGCCGGCATTCATTATCAAACTTCGTTACTGTAAAGACCTATTTTTGTCTAATAATATTCATTGTACTAAATGAATTGATTTTTGAAAAAGGACTTCGAGTGTTCTATAAGTTATTTCGCGGCGATAAAACAGAAAAAAATTGTTCAGTAATAGCTACCTCATGTTAAAAAAGCTTATCACTGCAGTATTAGAAACGCATAGTTTCAATAAAACTGATAAAAATCTATACTGTAGTTACTACTAATGAATGGAACTTCAACAGTAATGATAATGATGAAGAACAAACAATTAAATATGTTTTTTCAGAAAAGCTGTTCGAGATGTCTACCAGCTTCTTCTACACACAGGCGACACCTTTTCTGAATGTTATTTGACGAATTAATTAGTTCAATAGGAGTGACAGAAGCAAAACTTCGCATCACTGCCGCTTTCAGTTGGTATATAGAATTGGTCAGCGATTAAAAAATAAGATCTTCCATCCTTTCCCAGAGGTGAAAGTCCATAGGCGTTAAGTTCAGATGCAATCAGTCGCATCTAATGTTAGTACTGATACGAGCAATACAAACAATAGTCGAGATTCATGATGTTTGTGTCTTCATCTTGAAGACTGAGTTTTTTGATTCCTATGGTGATTTTAACCCTATCCAAGCTCACTTCTTATATTCAGAGAGAATTATATCGAACTTACATATATTTTAAAGGTATGTTCGCAGAAAACTATTTTGATGATTTTTGAATGCACTTCGGAGTCTGAAGTGTATTATTCCAAATGAATATAGTTTCTTGTACCAGAAATGTGAATTATTTTGGAGTACATTCAAATACCAATTAAAATCTGAATGATCATTTGAGGATATATCATTGAAATCTGAAATGAATTATTTGTTATATTTCATTTAAATTGTGTTATGTTCAAAGTGGATAATATCCTATCACCGATGCCGCTTGAAGTGAACTTTTCCAAATGTTTTTTCCTAATTTCTTCCTGATGGAGCCATTTGATAGCAGAGTCCTATATCTGGCGTTTACTCGACGAGAGTCACTTAATTTGTTCTGAGAATGATATAATAATTTGTTTTGTAGTCATTTTATTCGATTCACACAAATATTCAAGGACAACCACCTTCAGGCTGGTGAGTCACCCCTCTCGAATTTGAAACGAAAGACGAAAAATTTTTTCCACATTGTTTATTCAAAGATTGGTATATTATACCTACATTTTTGAGTTCAGTGATAATCAGAGTAATTTCTTAATCATGAGGGTCACATGTTTCAATCAAATATCTCTCCAACGTCTCTTCACGTGGTGATGACCTGGTTTTAGATTCACCCCTTGATGGATCTTTACGTTTAGGCTTGGTCTTATTTTTAATAAGGGGTTTGATAATTTCATTGAATTTCTTTTTATCAGCTCGCCCTCTCAAACGACCTACAGTGTCACGGTGAGCGGCAGTGCTTTCCAATATATGTTTATACATCTGATGATCTATGGGCGTGTAATTTTTGTGGTTTTCAAAAAATAGTAATTCCAAAAGATCAAAAGTACTTTAGAAATCGACATCATCTATGACTATATGTTTATCATCGAAGAGAATATTCTTATTTCCTGGTATCCATTTACTGTCAACATATTTCGGACCATGAGCATTGTCATAATCTACACAGTGATATTTATTCACTGTTCGCTGTATTGAATGCAATTCTGCTTCCTTAGTCTCCATTGGTTCGAAGCGAAGAAATTTGAACACTTCTGATAAATTCTGAGGTCTTCTGAAGAACTCAAAAAGCTTCTCTCACATGATGTAGCTACCATTATAGCATATATTTTTGCTAACGTACCACATCTGATCGTTATCTCGAATGATGAAAATGAGTTCAGAACTCAAAATAGGAAATAATCATAATAGTATCTGATGAACATTCTCTGTCACATTCACTCAAAATGTAAATCATATTCATTATTTTTTCGGTAGACCATTTCATATCAAGATATTGGAAAAAAGTAGAATTATAAATTCACCTGCTCAAAAATTATTTTGTATATTTCCAAGCTTTTTCACACCCGGGCATTATTCTCATAAGAAAGAACACACACACATTCAATTTTATCGAATCACATATAAAGTAAACGGTACAAATAGATTTCAAATTCAATATATTGAATATTTTCTTAAACAAATGTGAAAGTTTATTTCAATAGAAATATTACTGAAATCCAGTTTCATCAATTATTCCGTGGTAACTGAGTATCGAAAATCAATGACAACTGAATGTATTCCTTTTATATTCAATGAATCCTTCCAAGATATGTGCTTCATAACCTCCTAATTTGATGAATACTCAACAATGGTCTATGAATCAAGTGTCTACCCTTCAAAAATGATTTGTTCTGCTACATATCATATATATCAGTAAATTTCGAATATTTCTAAGTTTCTTTCTCACCCTACCTAGTTTCAATTATCAAAAATTTTATTTATCATGACATCAGTCCTAATAATTTCAATAGATATATCACTGCAATGCAGTTCAATCAATTTTTTCGAGGTCACTGATTATCGAAAATCAATGAGAACTCCATGCATTTCCTTGTTTTCAATGTATTTTATCGTGATTTGTCGTTCCTAATACCCAGCAATGACCTATAAATAACTAGTCAAGTGTCTACCCTTCACGGATAGGTGACCATTGTTTGATATTTTGAATATTTGGGGTAGTTTCACTATTTCACTGAACAATAGCGATCGAATACATTTTTATTAACGCAACACAAAACCCATATTCATTAATGTTAATAATAATTGTAAATCAACATTTGATTTATTCTTGAGAGATTGGACACGTTGAAATGATCAAATACACAGTACGTGAAGTGTGAGGAAATTTTTGAGGGTATTGAAATAGACAATAGCCCATTGTGGTAATGAAGTATATGGTTAAGATAATAGGCTCCATATTCGATATATAAAATATTCACAGTTCTATCCGAAGATTCATTGTATTGATGGAAATATTCATGAATAAAGCAACATTCATTAGTGATAATCATGAGCCATTCATGGTGGAAGCAAAGCAATTTTTAAAGTAATAATAAATTGTGTCGACCATGAATCAAATTCATGAAAAATAATTTTCAAATGGATAGATATTCATGGAGTTCATGAAAATTTATTGACAGAAACATGATACACAATCCTACTAGATTGGTAGTATTATATATAACTTTTTCCTTACGATTTTGAAGTTCTCTACTTAGAAGGTTGTGTTTTGTAAGAATCTTTTTATTTTTAGTACAATAATAGCATGTATTCAGTTGGTATGAGAGAAAATTTTCAGTAAAAACGTATTTTTGCGTCACATAAGAATGAATCAATCTATATTTCCGATGAACGTTTATTCATGATTTTAGATTTCTTGTAATCGATGGGTTTCTTTTTTCAAATGTTACAAAAAATTATCATACAAGCTATGATGGGTTTATTTTAGGCATTTCAATCATAAATAATGATATCCCAAAGCTTTCTCAATCAAAGTTATGCTAGGATGAATTTCTCACTTGAATTATGATATGAAAAAATATACAAAAAATTATGTTTTTTTTAATAAAAGAGAATACTCAAGTCTTTTACCATTCTATTCATATTGCGGAAGTTGGAAATGGAATGAGGAATTTTATTAAATTTCGAGGTTATTTATTGCACAATGATGAGAGAATACAAAGTCACATCTACATTTCGAAAATTTTCATTACAACTAACCATGATTTCATCAACTGGGGTTGAATATTGCCACATGTCGATTGTGTGAAATAACTTGTTGATGACTGTTAACATTGAGTGATTTTTTCTATGAGAATATTACTCGATTCAGCTGAATATGATAGCAAAATATGTATATCTTGGATATAATGAAAAATTATCTCAGATTATCTATTGAAAGGTTTTTTTTCAGCTAACTCAAAAAAGTAGAATCATTATTATACATGTAGGTAAAGCATATAAATCCACCAGCCTCAAATAACAAAATGGAGCATCCAAAAAATATTCGAGATACCTGCTGTGGAAGAATTGAAAACTTGTCTCTCAATAGGTAGTAACTTTGCGATTGAAATGTTTAACACGCAGTCATAAATATTCCATTGTGTAAATGGCCCATAATATTGTTATATTCATTGCTGACGCTATTTGTGAAACGTCACTTCAACATTTTGATGTATGCTTCTGATATTGTGAGATTGAAGATAATAGAGGTGGGGGCAGGTTGGGAATCATATAACAATAGCCGATACACTCATTCACCTCGAAGTAGTTTTCATAAAAATATCAAATAGAGTAGATGTGAAGATATATTCAATATGTCAGTGAATTTACTTTCGCCGATATTAATCAAAAGTGCAGATGATAGCAAATTTAGTGATTGCGCAGTAGCTTCAATTACGGATGAACACTCGATCACGTTAGCGAATTCATTGCTATCATCAACAGAAGTTGAACATCGATTGCCCGCAGAATTAGATCAATTGATTTGTGATTATGAGGCTATTGGAGAAAGGTTAGCTAAAACGCGAGCAGCTGAGTCTAACATAGATTATATAGTGGTCATTTCAGACGAAGAACAACAGGAACCAAAATTGGAGAATTGATCCAAAAGACGTGGCGAAGTTACGAATATCCATTCAAAAAAATTGAGGTTTCCAGTAGCAAATATGTGAATCACCCACCTGACGGAACTCAAAGAATTCTTCAAATTCAAAAAGCCAGTATCTGACTTAGAACTTCTTTCGGAGACGCATAAAACCAAGAAAGAGGCGGCAGATTATAAAATCGGAATGTATTCGTCTGATCTCACATAGTAGGGCAAAGGGAAGGCTGATATACAGGTTCGCATTGATGCAATCAAAAAAAAGTCAAATATCAATAATGAAAACGTACGGGAATCTCAAGTTGAACGAAAAAGGCTTTCAAATATTGAACATTCGAAAAAAAAGTCTATAATAGACATACGTGACGAAATACTATCTTTAATGTCGATATAGAAGAGCATATGTTGATGCTGATAGTAAATAGGACTTTATGACTTTTTTATCGTGTGAATAAGAAGCTTGAAAATGTAAATATTACTTTTTGATTTTTTTCACTGTGTAAAATATAGCTTTGCATTGTGATATTTATTAATTTCACGAGGATAATTCATTTTCCAAATCAATAAGTACATGAAAACTGAAGCTGAGCTTGCATACTATAAACTCGCTTATGTATTTCATTAATTGAATTCACTGTTCAAATAAACCGATTCATGCATTTATACTCTTCATGTAATGTTTTTTTGTATTTCATCACTTCAATTCGCTATTTATATGAAAAGATTCATGAAAAATAGTGATGCAGCTTTTATTGTCTCTATAAACTGATTTGTGCAATTCATTTTATGTTGTTTTTGTATTCCAACAATTGAGTTCATGATTACTTGTATTGTCTTCAAGTTTCTGGTATATATCCCAGTGCCAAACTTGCCCTGAGAATTACAGACAAGTTTTTGAAAAGAGGTTCCGGTACCTTTTGAAGCATTACTGGTATATGCCATCAGGTCCCGGTGACTTATGGGGTTGAAATGTGTTTACGGATCATTTAATTTTTTTCAGATCTACCAATCTACCACCTTCTTTGTCACCTGCTAGTCCTGGATGCCCTTTTGGGAGTCTTCAGTTCCGAATTTACACAGGACTCCGGTGTTAGATTTATAAATTTTGACCCTAAGAAGTGTACCCGGAAAAGCTCTCTTATAGTCTCATCTCCGGTTTTTGTATATTCCCCCGTATTTGCTTTCGAATTATTTATTGAGACCTGAGTTTTCTTCGAGAGTATTCTCAAGAGCCTGGCACATGCTTGGATCTGTTCGACCTCCTCACATTACCTTCTCCACGTATCTTCCTTGGATTTTCTCAAGACTTTGTTGTACTCAGTTAGAGACCTTCCGTATTGGTCCCATAAGCCTGATTTCCTTAAACGTTAGAAGATTTCTCTGGTTTCTTGTCTATTCTTTCTCTTCCACTTTTCTACTGACAAAGATCCAGTACCACACCCAGGGCAGGATTCTGCTCACTAAGACGTCTCCTAACTGTCGCCTCCTCATCTTTTTGGCCCGGTATGGAGACTAGGACTCTCAGTCTCTTCGGGAGCTCGTTGGCCTCGACCATCGTCAAGTCCGCCCGCTCTCAAAGATTACCCAAAACTCCAACGTTCCATCTGAGCCAGTCTTCTGTTTCTTCATTAGAATAGGTTATCCATAGGACCCCCGCGCCAAATGAAGTCTTCTCAATTTGCAGATTTATGGGGCTACCAGAGGGAGTATTGTCCAGTTCGCGGACTAGTCCCTCCTAGATCAAGACTGCTTGTCCCTGACTTGGGGTGACCTCAGGGTGGCGCTTGTCGATGACCACCACCCTCAGGCCCCTAGTAGCCTCACTATAGGTCCCAGTTTCTTTCAAAGCCCTGGATTTTTTCAGTACCTTCTGTGGGGGGTTTTCAACTTCTCTCTAGGTCCCTTCTCAGCCCTTTCCACAGAAGAATAAATGGATCGTGAATTCAACAAAAAGGAGATGCTGAATTTATTGGGGAATGGAAAGACATGGTGACATGCCAAAAAGACACTGAGTCATATCTTCGTTGGGAATAGTCGTGTAGCAGATGAAATTGGAGGAGATGCAAAATTGGCATAAGAAAAACAAAGATGGTGGCGTACCAAAATAGCATTAGGCGTGCATGTGATACAGAAAGTTTGAAATGTATATAATTGTTATAGAGTTATGTTGAGAGACAATATGAATTTTTGATTTACACCTTTCCACATATATTTACGTTTCAGGGCCAGCATGACTAATGCATCAAACATTATTTTCTTAGACTAATGGCTTGAAATATGTCTGTTCGAATAAATTGATTTCAGGTTAGAGTACACACGTTTGATGATTTGACTGATATGAAAGGATAATTTCAAAGATTGATCTAGATCTATCCATGGTTTCTGGAACGTTCTATCAGGCACAAATTTTGTTTATCCAGCTGGATAATAATATTATTTTCACATCTTTTTCTCATATCTGCTCAAATAATGAGCATTACACATTTTTTCGACGCATTGACAATAAAACAATATTGATATGAGTTCGTCATTCAAGAACTTCTTAGGATAATCAACTTTTGCACTCATTGAAATATGCTCCATATATGGCGGTATGTAGGGATCACAATGTGAGAGTATTTTAATACTAATACCATCTGAACCAACTGCGTTAGATCTTATCGAGAGCATGATTTTGAATATATCTTGTTCAGTGATTTTCTGGAAACGAAAGGTGAAATTGGTAGTTAACACTTTTTCAGAGAAAAATGATGAAAGATCATTATCGAGCAATTCACTGGCATACTGAGATGTTTGTAAATTTCCTTTTTTTACCATGCAGATCGAGATTAGAATTTTCTTCAGCGCTTTTAATAGTTGCTCGGACGGAACTTCAACTTTTATTGTTTTATTGTACGATTATTTGAATTTCTGAGTTGTTTGTAATATTCCCAGTGTGCCGCCTAACTACTCTTTTTGAGTTTATTATCGAAATTATTTATTATGAGTGAATTGAATCTGTTTACTCGTTGGTCTATATGTTTTGACTCAGAGATATCATCGAAAGCAGAATTGAAGAGATCGCAATGAAAAGCATTGATATCAAAATATTCGAAATCTCTGCTGGAGTACTGGAAACTGTTTTTGTTCAGCATGATGGAAGCTCCTATTGTAGGTATGCGATGCAAGATAGTGATCAAATGAAACAGCTATTCACAGTACAGCACCAAGTATGATATAGTACAGGAGGAATCGCAAACTCAAAGATAATAATTGAAAAATTTGAAGTTGTTGGATCATTGAAAACTGTCAATCATGTGCAATTGCAGCAGCAGTTTGAATTATAATCGAACCCAAAGAGCTTCATAACCTTTTTCCTTGATATGAGGTGCAACTGGCTGATATGTACTCGTTTCAAATCATTTCATCCATACATTACAAAAATCATAACATCGAATGTAAAAAGTACCATAGAATAAGTAAAATGTAAAATATATTGACAAAAAGATTATCAGAGATGACGGCATGACAGAAGGGTACAATTGGTATTAATATGTTGAGATTGTCATATAGCGCGTACAGAGACGAAATAATTTTGAAATTCATCTCAGAAGAATATTATCCAAAGTTGCAGACAGAAGTTCTGATTTGTCAAAACATATTGTCAAATCAGAAAGAGCCAAGTCAGAACAATGAAAAATTGATAGTACATACAACATTCCTAAGTTATTTCAAATAATCTTTTTCACTCAGCCGTTATTTTGGAAATTGGTTAAGACGAAAAACAGAAAATATATTTTTGAATTATTCATGTCCACTTGATATAATTCAACATGTAGTTTGGTTGAATATGAAGTATCAGTTTGTTACGTTCCAATTTCACTTCAGTCAACCCGACCCTTTCTGAAAAATGCAAACTCCTAAATAGTGACACATCCAGTACATCTATTCGTAATTTCCATTTATTTCTGATAAGGATATAAGTTATATCTGATATCACGCACTTGAGAATATCACTTTTACTTCTTGATGATCCACTAGTTGAACCTGATAAATATCTTGAAGGGGTTCGAAAGAATTTGTGTAAACTAATATCGTTTCCTTCCACTAGGTGTAGTCAGTACTATAATATAATGAAAGTCTTGTAATTTGTGAACATGATATGTTATTCATTTTCTTCAGAACAATCACCTGAAACATAAAGAATTCATGACAGTAATAGTAATACCTATATTTTGTTTACTTTATTCAGTTCACTAGGTTAGAATATCTTATTATTATTCCACCTACCTTGGTGCTGTACATAATCCCCTTAACCCACCTCGAATTATTTGTATATATTATGGGAATGATAATCAATTATTCTCATGTGAATAAACCCTATCTGTAAGTCTTACTGTCATTAGTCGGGTAGTTGTCATTTATGTGTTGTTTCCAGTACCTACTCCGAGGTAGTTTGGAACATCAAAACTGGTTCCGTTCCGCGCTGACTAATATATAATTCAAAGAAACTGTGATTCCGCTTGTATTGTCGTATTTTAATTGAATGTAAGTATTGTGTGGTACATATATTAACATATATATTTTGCACTGGCCATTATGCAAGTTATTCGGTTTGAGTCAAGTTCGCTCGGAATGACACCATAATGACATCAGTGCATACAAGAGAAAAATTGGACAACGGCGCAAAGGCCAATATGTGGTCAGTGGTCAGTCTTGTTCCTGCTGCTTGCGGTTGCGTACTGAACTGTCTGTTCCTGCGAAAAATACCACCTGTCGATTTGTAGGATTTATGATTATTTTAATCATCCTTAATTGGGAACGTTCCTGCATATCGAAACATTTGAAATTTGGAATTGATTGTNAAAAATACCACCTGTCGATTTGTAGGATTTATGATTATTTTAATCATCCTTAATTGGGAACGTTCCTGCATATCGAAACATTTGAAATTTGGAATTGTGAGTCTCGCGGAGATATTTTGTGGTTCAATTCAAAATTCAGCTCTTAGAGGATTTGTGAAGTGGTTTCTAATTCGCAGTGCTGTTGGTCCGACAGTTTTGTTCACTAAAGATTATAAGGACTGGATAAAAGGGGGGTTCAAATTCTCTCACGATTCAGGAACTACTCTATCCCTTATCCCATTGTGAGGAGCACTCGAGAAGACTACACACTGTTCCAGCTTGAATCATAGCTATACCATTGAAGTACCATACAGGATTTCCCAGCCAGAATCTTAACCAACCGTTGAACCATCATACAGGGTGTCCCAGGAGGAATGCTCTAGGTTCCCAACCAGGATCCTAACCAACCGTTGAACCATCATACAGGATGACCCAAGAGGAATGCTCTAGGTTCCCAGCCAGGATCTCAACCAACCGTCTCAACCAACCGTTAACCAACAGGATGTCCCAGGAAGAGTACCCTAGGCTTCCAGCTTTAGTCAACCAATCGTCGTGGCATAGCATGCAAATTATTGCTTCACTTTTTTTTTGTACTGACCAAAGGTTATTTATTATCAATTATTGTTCAATATTAGCGTTCTCCCCTCACCCCTACATCGTCATATAATGATTAAAATATTTAAGAACTTATGTCTGGCCGGAACAACGAATCCATGGCATAAAAAGAGAAAAAAATTATCAGAAGATGATTTATTGGACATATCACTCATATATATGTGAGCTCAGGCGCATACGCAAATATGTTTTGATGAAAATATTATTTTATTGTCCTATGACAAATGTCATAGGACAATAAAATATTTTGCTTATTCAGTACAGTTCAATTGTTTCCACAGTACCCTCAGTTCAATTTCGTTGTAATTTTTCGTAATTAGTAAATCTGAGTTTAACTGTTTAAAAAGTGCGGTAAAGAATAAATTATTGACTTTTCATTGGTATCGTTTTTTATAATCATGCTTATGTATCAAACTATTTCGCAAAAAGTAGAAATGAAGTGAAATATTTATGTTTTCAAAACTGTATCAACTTTGCATCATTTTTGACATAATTTTTTCTGGTATTTTAAATTTTTGCGAAATAAGTTTTATGTAGAATTGCAATTGGTAATGAAAATGTGTTGGAAAGATAAGTTAGGCATGAAGCATTAATTTTGTTGAGGTTTGGCTAAATTTGAGAAATCGGCAAATGTCAAATTTTCAAAAAAATGTGAAAAAACTAAATTTGTACTAGAGAGCTGAAAATTGATACATCAGTGGAAAATGAAGAAACAATCATCTTTTCTCTTTACCGATTTTCGAAATTTTGAGCAATAACTGCTTTTCTGAACATTTTTTGGAAAAAATGTCAAATTTGACAGGAAAGAAAAATCACTTGATCGGTCAT
>WOGR01000063.1:0-35462 GCA_015342045.1 Leptinotarsa lineolata | reverse complement strand
GGAAACCCAGTTTTTGTTCTTGATACGGGGACATGTTTGTCAATAAGTTCATAGATTGTCGAGTAGAACTCATTCAGACACGTGTAATTATACCATTCAAAAGACGAATAAAGGAGCTATTAAGGAATAAGGGATATTATAGCGCAAAAGAATTTTTAGAAAGGGATACACTGTCATGATGATTATTGCTTTCACTGTATTTCTTTTACCCTAGTTAGAGATTGATTTACTTTTATCAATAGTTATGTATATATATAGTATATGTGTATGTACTGTCTTAAGTGTCCTATCTATGTTTTACTGTTTTATATAATTTTTACATTTTTTATATATGACATGCCTTATATCATGTAAATGATCGAAAAGACGAATAAAGTTATTATTATTATTATTATTATTATTATTATTATTATTATTATTTATTATGTTTTTCAATGCAGGAAAGGGTGTCTTCACTTAAACATTTGGTATTATTCATTCATTTACTTCACTTTGGAGAATTAAGCTTAACAATTACATTTTCATAAAACATATATTGTAAGACAAAAAATATGTATAATGCAATGTGAACAAACACAACACAAATTTTTCTGTTGAATTTTCATCAGTATTTGCTTCAGTTTTTAATGTTATATGATCAACTTCTTGAACAAAACTAGAAATAATAATTAAAGAAATACTAGAATATTCATCGGTAGTCAGCTCGCACTACTTAACTCGTTCAGCATTGCAAAGTATAAAATAAGTTCATATTTCACTAGAATTTGATTTACTCATGTTAATATATTACTAACACTGTTCAAATCTTACCTCAAAAATTACCTGTTTTGTTTACGAAAAGACTGGTGCGAGCGGAATAATAATTAATTATTATTAAATTACAAACGAAACGCATTTGGTTCGAACGGGACTGCCATAGACAATTGACGCCAGAACAAAAACTGAATATTTTCATTTGCATTCGAGAATGGCGATAGCAGATATTCGAATTCGCATTCGCGAATGTTCAACAAATGACATTCGTTACATCACTTCAATAGGAAATAAAAAATGTACTAGAAGTTACAGAAAATGCACTTTAGTGAACTCGTTCTACCTGGAAGAAACCAACGAAAGAGAAATACGAGAAGTAATACTCAAACTAAAAACTGGCAGATGTCCTGGTATAAGATCGAACATTAATAGAATTTGTCGATTATCTAACTAAACCCATTTCATTCATTTTGAACAAATCTTTGCAGTCAGGTATATTTCCGGATATTTTTAAAAACTCCATTATAAAACCCATATATTAAACGGGAAATGGAATGAAAGTTATAAATTATAGACCCATATCACTCATCAGTCATATATTAAAAATATTTGAAAAGTTGTTGTAATCAGAATGGACAAATTCTTGACAAAATACCAAATACTTTCGGATAATCAGTTTGGCTTTCGAGAATCCAAATCGACCCAAGATGCAATGATCAAGCTCACGAAGGAAATGTATGAGGCGATGGACTTTGAATTTTCGTAGATTCGGCTAAAGCCTTCGATACCGTGTCCCATTAAAAATTATTGAAGGTCCTGGAAAATATTGGATTTAGAGGTATCTCTTTGAAACTCATCAGCAGCTACTTATCAAACAGAATACAATGTGTTCAGATTGAAAACTCATACAGCTCTAATAGGTGTATAGAATACGGAGTGCCGCAGGGTACCGTTCTTGGGCCACTATTGTTCAACATTTATATTAACGATCTTTACGAATCTAATATTGACGGAACTATAGTCAGTTTTGGTGACGATACCGCTGTGTTATATCGCGATAAAAATTGGACAGACCGCAAGAACAAAGTTGAAAAAGATTTCATTACTTTAATCCAGTGGTTTGAGAGCAGACTACTAACAATATTATATATTATGAACTTATTAGGACAAGATATGATTCCACATTCATATTTCTTTAGTTTTACACATTTACATTCATACATATATTTATATCTTAAATCTTATAATCAAATCTTTTATTTTTACATATTTAGACATTACCATTCTACATTTATACATTTATATTTTTGTGTCTCTTTATATTATTATTTTACATTTATACATTTTAAATTTTCATGTCTTTACAATTTTTTATGTTTACATTTCACAATTTATATATCCAACTTACAATGTTTATTGATAGATTAGTTAACTTGCTCAAGGTCATACCTTTTATGAGCAATAAACCGATCTATTTGCTGAATAAGATTGATTAATTGTAATTGTAATTTTTATATATCGTCGATGGCACGTTATTATTATTATCACAAAGTTTATTTCTTCGGTTTGAATCAATGGCCTTGTAATCTTTTATCAAAATTCCGAATAAAAATTTGGCTTAGAAAAGCTGAAGGAAGGTATATTTGTTAGGCCACAAATTAGAAAAAAACTATGTGATCAACAGTTTGATCAAAAATTAAGTAATGTTGAATTAGCTGCGTGGAGTTCTTTCAAAAGAATTGTTTCGGAGTTTTTAGGGAACAAGAAAGTAGAAACACTTGAAAACTACTGCATGTTTCAACAAAATACATATTTGTTACTGAAATGAGCGTCAAAAATAGTGTTCCAATTCTGTTGTGTGGAAAAATATTTCATTGGGTTTATAATACACCAGAAACGCCAACTCCGAACTTGAACTGCCCAATAGAATACATCCGCATACAATATCGAACGCAATGTAGGTATTCCGTGAATTTAATTTTACACAAAGCAATTCGTATTTAGGAGAAGCGGTCGACGACTTATATCAACCGAATAAAACATTGAGCTCGCTATTGCAATCGATTGGCCTCGTACTTCTCTGTTGCGGCTTCGAAAAGTTCAAAATAGATCGGGATCGAACTCCGGCAGGGTTATATTTTCTGTGCCAAGTTCTTTAACCCATATAGCGTTGGGAAATCTTCAAATTGGACTTGATTCATGTTTTTTTCTAATGCGCCAACATAGTGTCACAGAATTCGAATCTTCCCAACGGATGTCCGTTGTACGAGCATGACGTGGCATTAGCCAGGAAAGTAAATGTTTCCCGGCAAAGTTGCCAGATTCTACTGCGTAAAAACGATGGATTGCATAGTGAATATTTACAAAAACCATTTTATAGGAAGCAACTCAGATATTAATTATCATGATAATTCGATAAGTTGTCAATGACAGTCCGTAATTCTTCTGTTTCGACAATTTTGATGTACCAACTAATAAATAATCTGTTTCTGACAGAAACCTTACTGTACAGTACTTTTCTTTAATGTCCCCTCCTTTTATTTTTTGAACGTGTCAACTCAAAAACTTGAAATTGGGATAATGAAATTAATGCATGAATACTTTATTTTGAATTGTTGAAATTGCCATATGGCAGATAAAAAGGAATATTTCTAGAAATATCGATATTAATGTGTTTATCTTCAGGAAATTATTTTATGTTCCACCATTTTGTAGTTGGTGAAGGTATGGACTTCATATTCTAGGGTTGTGAAGTATTTGTCAGGAGCTACAAAATGATGTGTCACAAGACTTCCCTTTCCATTATTCAATTATTTTTTCCCAGATGGCGCCCAGTTCGCTATCAGTTTCATCTGTCAGTTTCACTTTGAAATAAAGTTTTTATGCATTAATTTCATTATCCTAAATTTCAATTCTTTGAGTTGACCCGTTCAGGAGGGGGACTGTATAATAATGGATTGAAGCCTAGAAGAAAACTTAGCTGTTACTCAAATCTTCATTGAAGAATTCCTGAGAAAGAAAGTATATGCTTCAATGACATAATACCCAAGTGGGTAGTTCCTATAGAATTAATATTCTAGCTAATTACGAATTATTTTTGCAAAATCAGATGATAAACGACAGTAGTAACGAATTTTCCTGATATTCAACTTTTGAATGTAGATGCCATTGAAGGTCTGAACATTTTTTAAAACCTACCAATAACAGTTTACCTACTGAGCGATTTCCACTATGAAAGGTTTTTACTAAACCGTGATACGTTTTTGTCTATAAAATTGGTTTTTGTTCAGGAATAAACAAATTTTTGGTGCCATATTCTTACTCGCAACAGTTTCAATTTTTACTTTTTCAATGTTTTGAAAAATTAGGCAAAGTTTACAATAAAAACAATTCAAAAAGAGTTGCATAGACCTGAATTTTGTCCAATTTCAGAAAAATTCTGATTTCAGTGGAGTTACAACCCTGATATATTGAGAATATTTTTTCCGTTTCGTTTATCAACTATAGGGCCACCACTTAATCCAAATGAACACCTGAGGGAGAGGGACAGAAATAAAGAATCCCAATATCAAATTTGCAAAGTTCTACATCTCAAATCAAGCCCTGTATTACAATGAATCTCCTTTTTCCGCACCTATTTCCTGAAGCCTATTCACCCCCTCCCCTGCATACGTCCCTGAGTATCACACTATATACTTTTCATATTAAATTGCCGCGAATATAATATCGTTATTCTTCCATTTCCGCGAAACTGGATAATGCCGCCGATGTGAAGGGTTTCGATGCAATCAAGAAACTTGATATCGAAGCCCTTAATGCGATTGAAACTTCCTGCCATACATAGTATGAATGAAATATGATTGTATTGTTGCTCTCTGACACTGAAAATGAAACTTTCAAATGATTTTCAAGAGAAGCGTCTGCAGAGAGCAGTATCTAGGCTTGAATACATTGCACCTTATTATTCAGTAGGTACAGTACATAAACATCAGCACATTACAACGCGATATTATTGATAGCACAGATTTCACATAATTCATAGCCCTTCGGTGGAAAACGTATTATTTTCTTCGAAGAAATATATGAAATTCGATTCTAAGCTGAGTTTCGAATGAAAACCATTTAAATCAAATTGTTGTTGAGTTTTTTTTTTCATAAATTGCAGTTTCATGACATTCTAACAACATTCAAATCATAAATAAACATTTTTTGATATTTGTCAATGAATTGTCACATTGCCAAACGTTTTTTTGATGCCAACATCAGTTTTGAAGTTCGTAATTCACCTAAATAACAGCCTAGCTCTTCGTTGCCAAATTGTTATACATCAATAAACGATTTTTTCACTCCACACAATAGAAAACTCATAAAGTCATTCCAATTAATATTTTTCTGCAACAGTTTACCATTTGACAAAATTTTTACAGTAAAATTATGATTCTGTGCTTTAGAATATTTCCGGAAGGATACACTCAAATTATTATTGAATTTTTGATAAAAAAAGGGCTTAATTGAGAGCTATCCTACAATGTCTGTGGAAAAACATATTTGATAGTTATGCATAAACTGAAACCCAGCTAGAATTTTGTTACAGACTGATTGAAATTTCGAAAACTACAATTTTTGTTCACCCCATGTTATTAATATTGATTTATAGTCAACATTCAGCCTTTTCAGGTAAAAAAACCATAAAAGCAATCTCTAATCAAAAACTGATCCCCAAATTAACCTCTAAATTGTAATTCCTTTTATCTATATTCGTTTCGGTCTTTTAAAACACCGCCACTTCCCGTAAAATTATCCCCTTTATTCCTGCTACATCGCTTTCACAAAAGAAACAAAACGTCTACGCACGAAAAAGTGACAGCTCGTTACGTTCAGCGTCATTTTAATAAATTACATCGAATTCGAATAAAACACGAATCGATATCAATTAATTCGACATGATAGTCGCGTATCAAATTCAACCGGTTAGCAATAACGAGGCTCCTTCCTCGGCCTTCAATAAGTAATAAGTATAAGCACGAACAATCGATACCAGTCTAAAATGCGGCGCGCCAACGTATTCACTTGTCTGAACAAAGAAGCATCGAATGTACTCCTCTGTTATGCGTTATGATATGGAATATGGGCGTATCAAGGGCGGGGATTATAACGACGTTCAACAAGTGTGTTTTATTTATGAAATTAGACACCGCCCAGCTGTCATAACCGAGACCCTGGCTGGCTCTCGCCCGACACTTTATCATCTCCGCGCCTGCTCTCAGCTTCCTCCCCACCACTTTCATATTTCGCTTAATAATATCTCGACCTATACCACTCGCTCCGCTCCCTCACCCAACAGTTATTACACGCAATGTACTCGGCAGAGCAGACGTACCTGCTCTTACGTTTCTTCTCTCAGTTAGCTCACGATAGTGTTTTGTTCACAGATGGCCGTAGTTCCGACGCGCCACAGGACTTGCCCGAGGTGCTCATGTGTCAGCGGTGCCGAGAGCAGTTCACCGAGGCCCAGGACTATGTCGCGCACAAGGCAGAATGCGACAAAAAGGCAATCAAGCACGGCGATCCCGCGCATTCCGACCCCGAGGACATGGTAGTGTCTGAGGAAGATGACGACGAGGACGAAACGAGCGGAAAGAGCATAGAGCGCTTGCGTAAGCACCGTCAGGACGCCGCGAACAACAACAATAGCGATAATTCTACGGATGAGAACGGACAGAGAATGGGATTTCCGTTCCCCGTTCCCTCTGCCCCCGGACACGTCACTCTGGAAGCGCTGCAGAACACCAAAGTTGCCGTGGCTCAGTTTGCGGCCACCGCCATGGCCAACAACACCAACAACGAGGTTGCTTTACAAGAACTGGCAGTGCTGCAGTCTACTCTCTTCACCTTGCAACACCAGCAAGTGTTGCAGCTGCAACTCATCAATCAGCTCCAGCACCAGCTACAAATCGACAGAACGAAAGAGGACGATGAAGTTTGTCCCAACTCACCGCCTCCATCGGAGAACGAGGCGGAGATTACTCCAGTGGAGTCTTCTCCTGTAGCCCAGGTCACTCAAGAATCCCGGGAGCCCACTCCAGTTCCGTTACCACCTCCATCAATTCAGCCCATGGAGCCGCCAGTGGCAGAACCGGAAGTCCCCGTGCCCCAGTGTCTACCCCCGCAGATACCACCCCCGATGTGCTCCATATCCTCGTCTTTAGCATCGACTATAATCACGCACAACGACGAGCAACTCTGCGAGGAACCCAATACCCTGGAAATGCTCCAGAAACGGGCCCAAGAAGTATTGGACAACGCCAGCCAAGGCTTGCTGGCAACGAATTTGGCAGACGAGCTTGCGTTTAGAAAAAGCAAAGGTTCCATGTCGCCTTATGACTCCAAAGGGCGCAACGAACCATTCTTCAAACACCGCTGCAGGTACTGCGGAAAAGTTTTCGGCTCAGACTCTGCGCTGCAAATACATATCCGTTCCCACACCGGGGAGCGCCCCTATAAATGCAACGTCTGCGGTAGCCGGTTCACCACGAAGGGAAACCTCAAGGTGCATTTCCAACGACACAGCCAGAAGTTCCCGCATATCAAAATGAATCCCAATCCAGTGCCAGAGCATTTGGATAAGTATCATCCCCCGTTGTTGGCACAGCTCGGGCAGCAGTCATCCCTGTCGCCGGTAGGGCCTCAGCATGGACCTCATCTAGGGTTTCCGGGAGGACACCCTTTTCCGCCATCGTCCCTACCGCTGTTTAGACCTACAGGTCCACCTCCACCAGAGCTTATCAATAGCAGGCTCCAAGCGTCGCCGCATAGGCTGCTGGATCCTACGTCTAGACTATTCCCCGCACACCATCCTCTGTTCCTCAAGCGGGAGGAGCAGGAAATCCCAGCGGATCTGAGCAAATCACAAAGATCTCCGACACCTGATGAGGATAAGAGCCAACTGAAGCAAGAAGTTGTCGAGAAGAGAGAAAGGCTTGAGTCCACTGGAGAGCAAGCAGCTGCGATGAATATTCCTCAGCTGACGCCAAAGCAGGAGCCTATTTTGACTGATAACGAGACTGAGATCGAGCAAGAGAGGTATTCCTCGCCGATACCCTACGATGACTGCAGCAACAGCAGCAAGTACAGCAACGAAGATCTTTCGGAGCACCAAAGCCCAGCCGGAGAGGCCAGTGAAAATATCCAGGATGAGCCCGAGAACTTGTCAAACAGAAGTAATTCCATAACGGTTCCTTTGAGCATATCCACAGGACAAAGACTGCCTGCCAATTTTTCTTTCCCTAACGCTTCGTCGCCTCCAAGCAGCACCTCCTCTGGCAGTTTAGGACCCTTCCCCAGCACTCATTTGCCAGACATCACGAAGGATCCTTCGATATACACTAATCTTTTGCCAAGACCCGGCAGCAACGACAACTCCTGGGAGAGCCTTATCGAAGTCACCAAAACCTCCGAGACCAGTAAGCTGCAGCAGCTGGTGGATAACATCGAGCACAAGCTGTCGGACCCGAACCAGTGCGTGATTTGTCATCGAGTGCTTTCTTGCAAGAGCGCGTTGCAAATGCACTATCGAACCCATACAGGGGAGCGGCCGTTCAAGTGCAAGATTTGTGGGAGAGCTTTTACGACAAAAGGGAATCTGAAAACGCACATGGGCGTACACAGGGCGAAGCCACCAATGAGAGTCCTCCACCAATGTCCAGTGTGTCACAAGAAGTTCACAAACGCTTTGGTGCTTCAGCAGCACATCCGCCTGCATACGGGCGAACCCACTGATCTCACTCCGGAACAAATCCAAGCAGCGGAAATCAAGGACTTTCCTTCTCCAGGTGGATTTCCGAGTCTGTCCAATTCCATGCATCCATTTCTCGGTCAGGGGTTCTCCGTTCCGGGTCTTTCGCCTTTAGGGCATTCCGGCATGAATATGAACAGGGATATCAAGTCTGAACACGGGAGTATGGATGATGACGATGATGATGACGATGATATGATGAGTACGTCGGAGCACCAGAATATACCGCCTTTTTCTAGCTCTCCTCCAGAGATGCACAGCGCGTCTATGCCTCCCGTGAGCACAATGGCGTCTCAGTTCAGCATGGGGGGTTTGAGCTGCTCCGCTGAGGATCTTTGCTCCAACAGGACGACCCCTCCTCCTATGCAGAATGGGGAGAAGTCGCCTAGTCAGTCGGGAGTCACTAGCCCTGGAAGTTCGGAGTTGCGACCATCACCAAATCAGACACCTGTCCAGGTAAGAATTTATCTATTTCTTCAGTCTGATATTCTTTCAGCAATTTATAGGTTACATTTTTGTCCCGTGTGTCTGGTTCAGTTAGTGTATCTTCGTTAGAAAAAACATACAGCAGTCTTTGAATTTCTGCCACGCACACGTTCAAACCTCTTTTGAATCCCTAACGTCTTTGCCTGATTGTCAGCATACCCACAGATACTCTGGGTTCATCCCTTAATTTTTAGGGACTTTATACTTTTTACGGACGGTTTATCATTCAAAAATATTATTTTTTTCCAAATATTTACTATATCTTCTCTTATTATTATATTGTTTTCATTTCTCATCGGTTTTGATACTACCCTCAAATTTTCTACAGTGTTTTGTAAATCATTCTACTCTGTGTCTACTGTTAGGAGAATCTCAATATTTCTGCCACATTTTCTTACATATTTCGTAGCACTATTTTTACTCATAAATGTTCATTGTTCTTCTCCTCCGTTTTCTGAAGCCATCTCTGTTGGTTGTTTTTGATGTTGTAAAGAAGACTGCTAAAATTGGTACTGATTTCACACTAACAGTTTTTCAGACTTTGTTTTAGTATCCTTACCTTTTGGTTTTTCAACTCTACTGCTAGTTGAAATATATGACATTACATATTCTTTTTTGTTTCAAATCTTCTATGAGCCTTATCATTTTAAAGTTCTTTATTATTATAATTCCATTCATTGCCCTATCCCTAAAATATAGTTAACAAATTGTAGCAAAATTTTCTGCGATCTTCAAATTAATTGAATGTTATCGATTACCCTGAGAAGTTTGAATTATCATCACACCTGTCACTTTCCATTGTAAGATACCTATAACCATTGGGAAAAGAATCAGGATCTTTGATTTTCAGTTGGAAAAAAACGGTCTTATATTAAAGATCGCTTTCTGTAAAATACTGTAGTACAAATATCAGTTACCATAAAAGAAATCAATTGTACACTAGCCCTTTTATCTATATTATGGACAATTCTGGGTTTTTGCCTTATAAATTTTGAGAGCAAAGAATTTAAACTTGTATTTTAAGAATTATTCCAAAGAAATTATCAAAGACACCAACCTAAACATTGAAGTTTTCTTTCTTTGCTCAGATTCAGTTCCATGTCACCATTTGAATTTTTTCTGAGAAAAGACAAAAGAAAGATTACCGTTTTTGTGAATAAATTTCCCATTATGAAACACAAGTTTGGTCTTTCAAATATCAATAAAATGAATTCCCAGATTTACTGATACCAGACGCCAGTCCACAATTTAGGATTTCGTGAAAATCTTCTCAGAAATAATATTTTCCAAGGTTTTTCCCAGCATACTTTCCAAATTAATGTAAACAAATTCACAATCCTCCTTCAATTATTATTTTGGACGAATTTCTTTTCCAGATTCCTCGACCCTCATCTTCGCAGCAAGCCAGTAGTCCTACTCCTTCAGATAACTCGATGGGGGCATTGGATCTAACGCCAAGAAGTCAGCCTTCCATAACGAGTCCGGGGCCTACCAACCCCAATGGGGCACACCCTCTTTTTCCCTCATTTGGACTTTTGTCTTCGGGTGGACAGTCGCCATTGATGTCTTCAGCTTTGTCATCGCTGACGTCCTCTGTTCTCACTTCGACCTCATTTAGTCCATTGAGGCTGGCAGTTGGTCCAATTGGAACTTTAGGTGAGTTTTTATTTATAATTATTTGAGGCACAGACTGGGGAAGATTGAAACATTAGATATACACAAAATACAAAATATGAGCCTCAACTGATACTAGCTAGTTTTTCGATTTCAATAATAATAATAATAATTTATTCATCAATCAAAGATTATACAAGGCATTATACATACACACATGCATAAAACTTACCAGACTAGTCAGATGTAGTTTATAACAATTGAAATTCAGGTCATTTCATCATTCAATAAAATGTAATGGATTTCAAATTCAACAAACAAATGTTAGCTAGACTTTAAATTTATAAGAAAATTGACATCTTCTAAAACCTCAATTTAAAATAGACTTTCGTTTATCATCCCTGTAGATATTATTTTTATAAATGTCATTTAAAACTGATCCCAGTTCTTCTTGGTATCATTTTAATAAATATCACAAGATGACTGTCATCTTCTAAAACCTAAAACCTATAAATGTCATTTGAAACTTATCCCAGTTCTTGGTATGATTTTGATAAATATCACAAAATAAATGACATCTTCTAAAACCTGAATTTTGAATAAACATTCAGTTATAATACCTAAAATATATGAATAAAAAATGCCTCCTGTAGATATCATTTTCTTTAATGTCATTCAATTTTTTTTGTAAATCGTGAAATTGCCTCTGAAATATTTCTGAATATTTATTTTTTTTGTTTACATCGCATAGTTTCATTCTTGATCACCCCTGTATGATTGTTTATTCATGGTATTTCAGTAATTTGTTTTACGGATGTAAAAATCAAGATATCCGGTATGATAATCATGTCATGTCATATTATTTTGCATCCAATATATGTCAGTCAGTGTCACATTTGAACTACCCCAGAGCCAAATGCTTTGTTTACTTTTAACCGACTGAATTCTTTGGTTTTTAACTGTCACCGTTCAAAAGTGATTTGTTGACACACAATAAATTATTGAGAAATATTCTCTGCGAATTCAAAACAAAAATAAACGAAGCATCCAAACAACATCGCGCTGTTATATTTCGAACAACTGTTCCAGAAAAATAATATCCCTAATGGAACGATCTTTATGACCCGCATTTCACTAAACAACATTTATTCCGATGACTGGACATAACATAAAGAACCTCGACCATATACAGTGCTCGCCAAAAAGTTTTGCAGCTCATGGAAAAAAAATTTGTAGTCGATTTCATAAAAATTTGTGTTTTTACTGAATTTTTGTGAATTGTTTGTTATGTCATAATCGAATTTTATATCTTATTCGTTGCATATGTGGGTTAATAACACAAAAATAGCAAGAACAATTGACCATTCTCTTTATATCTACTTATGCATCAATAACATACTCAAATTCTGTTGGTTTGGAAATGAAATATGTGGTTTAAGTCAATTCTGATGTTAAATTTATTAATGTTTTGTTTTTATTTTGTTTTATTAAAATTTTGTTCAATGTTTGCATCTTTATAATACCATTTTGTATTCACAGACAAAATAGAACTGTAAAATCGCAACTATCATGATTTTAAGCAAGTCACTATCACGTATAGTTCATCCAATATTTTCGATTATGTTTTTTATAGGCTGCTGAAATTTTTGAGCAGAAAAAACATTCTGACTGATTTTCGACATAGGTGTTTTCCGTGATATCAAAAGCATTTTCGACTGCATTGATCTTACCTGTTGTGGAAGGTGTCCGTTGAGAATAGAACCGAAATAAATTTAGGACACTATCAAGGTTCAATATTAGGCCCTATGTCATTTATTTTTCACGTCAATTCTTTCTCGTTATATACTGGTATTAACGGCACATCCTAAATGACAATCAAAACGGTGACTCCTCAAAAGACGGATGAATATTCTGATTTCACCAACTTTTCTCCAGCAAAACTAATATTTTATAATTTAATCCATATCAAAATTATGTGAGTGAATGGTGCTATTTTTATTGATTCATTTAGATTTTTGGATTTGATTAAACTGGAAAAATTGTTATGATCATCCTAATATCTATATCTCAAAAGCGAATTGAAATAGACTCAGGTTTCAGATGAGCTTTTGGGAAAATTTCTATTTGAACCATATTTTTCATTTGATTGAACTATTTTCTATTGAAAACCATTCAATCAAATGAAAAATAGATCATTAAGGTAGTATCGCCTGACCAGCGACCATACTTGTAGAATTTTGAAATAAACCCAGTATTCTCACAAAGGTTTTACTCATATATATGTTAACTTCAATCAAAAAATCAATGATTATGGAATATGTAATTCAATTGCCCTATTAATTAATATTATTATCAATTTATTAATTTATTTGTATACTTATTAGATATTACATAATAATGTAAAGAGTTATTTTAGTTTATGATGTAAATAAATTCTACATACCGCCAACTAACCTCAAATTCTACAAACGTACTCAAAGTAATAAGTAAAAACCACTTTTATTACTTGTATCACAGTAGATTATCTTCAAATCAATAAACTGGTAATGAATATCGGTCACCATGATATATTATTTGAAAAAATACATATTTATATACTTTAATAAATATCGTGAATAGATACAATTGCCATTTCTCACGCACACATATTTAGATGTCAATACTTTTAATCCGTGGGTAACTTTTTTGAAAAACTAGCTAACTTCAGGGACTTTCTCTCCGACCACGACAGACGACGGTTGTGCGGATAACGACCGGCCTCAAACATGACACGTGGATGTCGTGCTTGGAGTGGAATCCACTAGATATTTTGAGAGGACTGGCGGCCCCCTATGCCAGTAACCAAGCTGTATGTCGACGGATTCGACGAGGTCGTCAGTGTGATAATAGATGTGTTACTTGTGAAAGTCATATTGAGAGGACTGGTGGAGCCTCAGTAAAAAAATGAAATGTTTCATAAAAAAAAGGTTAATGAAAAACCTTAGGGTGGCAACATTGCCTCGAACAAGACAGCTGTGCTCCCAGTCGAAGCTTCTGTTCACTAGGGGCAGGAGGAGTCTGGCCAAATGCGCTCGACTGAGAAGCAACGGCAAAAAAAAAGAAGAAGCTTACTTCACGATATTGATATTTCGTGACAGTGTGCGCGCATCGTTAAAATTCACTCATTATTTTTCCCTAACGCGCCAAAAGCAGTATAACTTTTAGAAATGAAATTTGACTATTATTATTAGGGGTTATAGACAACTTTCACGTAGAATACATTTTTTTGAAAATTCTGTAATAAAAAGTTTCATCCACACGGTCTTCCCGACTGGCGCTGTGTAAACGACCTGTTCGCTGACTGTTTTGTTTTCACAGGCCGCGGCAACACCACCTGCAACCTCTGCTTCAAGACCTTCGCCTGCCATTCTGCCCTCGAAATCCACTACAGGAGCCACACCAAAGAGCGCCCCTTCAAGTGCACCGTTTGCGACAGGGGATTCTCCACGAAGGTACGTGTCATATCTGATGCATGTGATTGAATCGTCCCGCCTATTTTTATCCGCACAATAGAGCTGGCGACATCTCGAATTAACCGTTGGCTAGTGGCCAACCGTGAGTTATGTCGAATGTCTAAGTGGTCTATTTCGGAGCGGGATCTTTTTTCGAGTCGAAGACCATTTTTTGGAATGTCATAATTCTTGACTTCGATGCCTTTTTGGTATGATAGATATTCCAGGTATGTGTGGTAATGAGAATACACAGAAGCCAAAACTACAGTACAACTGGAGATAAATACTAAAATTATTGAAGCGTTCCATATGACTTTGTGCTTTTTTATAGTGGAGCTGCTAATTTTCATCTGCAAAGATGTTGTGCTACCCACCACAATATCTTCCTATCTGTCGCCAGAAAATCACGATATATTGCGAAACCCATTTGTTGACTTCTGTGCTCCATGATCTGGCTCATCAAATTTGTCCAAAATTTTGGCAATTATTTGGTACAGAACTTCCTTTATTTCCATTACTGAAAAAAATATCATGTATCAGTTTTTTCCTGTCAACATACCCATGTCACCTTTTGAACCATTTCGAGATTATTTAGACGTTCAAAAACAGTTATTCCAACAGCATTGAATAGAGTTCCCCAAGTTTCTGACAAGAATCTTCAAAAACACTTCTGAATGCATCACCAGAACCTAAACTGCCTAGCTTGCATTCTTCAACTTCTTTCTGGTGTATCTCTCCAGAATTATTTTTATACCTCGATTTTTCCAGTATTCAGTCTTTCCATGTCTTCCCAATCATTCCTGCATTGTGGTTTACCATCCCCACAATTTTTTTTTATTCCCACACATCAGAACTCACCAGTCTGCTCTATGGAGCAGATTGGTGAGTTCTGAGCAATATGTTTCCATAGATCAGTTTACTTCAGAAATTCTAGTTGAATCTACCAGCCTTTTGCCATGCCAACGTGTCGGATATTTCATTGCAATACACTCCACTGTAGCATGTCGTATCTCTTTGGCGTTACATTTTTAAAGCTGACAAAACGCGAGTTTAGTTTTTTATAGACTGCTGGACTGCACTTTCTAATTGAGTTTTGAATCCATGTACTTCAAGGAATACCGACCCTTGACCTTGACCGTGAAAGAGGTATGATAGACAGGAAAAAATTTTGGAAAAATTCAAAGGAATTCAATTTCAACTGGAGAAGACAATATCAAAGGCAGAAAAGAAAGAATAGAGAGAGAACAAAAAGCTTTATTATCTGGATGATGTGGAAAGATAAAAACATTAATTGTCAAGCAATTTCAGAAGGCTGGTCTACCAGATTGAAGTCGCCTTTTGGAAAAGGAACTGATACAGGAAGTGTTGTTGGTTTTGTCGACTGCGGTTTATTGATGTTTGAGTACTAGGTACTAGTACTAAGTACTGGTACTCAAACATTAATACTAGGTCGTACTAGATACTAGCAAACAGAGTATACAAAACCCTGCTCCTTTCAACGTTTAACCAACGAAGACAATTGCGGGTCAAGAATTATGACAGGCAACCATTCACTTCACTTGTCAATAACAAACTTTCTCTTTCAAATGTAGCTCTCCTTTTGATTTCGAACTCCCACCAACCCCTGTAGTTGACCCGGTCTGAACCGCTTTTATTAAAAAAAATTTCCTCTACCCATAGTTGACATGTGTGTGTATTTCAGGACGGTTGTGTGTGCACGCAGAGGCGTATCCAGGACGAAGTGGAACCTTGGAGGGCGCGAAAACGAAAAGCTGCCCTTCGCAAGTCCATTCCCTCCGTATTTCCCTTACCGATGACGCCTGGATACGCCTCAAGTTGGATGCAATCGGCGGTAAGCTCCGCCAAAAAATCTGGCATATAAAAACCGTTCAACTCTCTCTTGTTGCAGGGTAACATGAAGCAGCACATGCTGACGCACAAGATCCGCGATATGCCCCAGCACATGTTTGATAACAAGCCCCCTTCCCTGAGCGGGGATGATTCCATCCCGTTGCCGCCTAGTCTGCCCCAGAGGGAGGCTTCCAGCTGCGACGGGGAGGCTCAGCAGATGCCTCAGCAGCTGGCGCAGCCCGCGCAGGTTCTTCCTTCTGCGCAGCCTCCACCGCAGCAGCCCAAGCCGGATCTGGAACCGCAACCAATCAAAAGAGAACCAACAGAGACTGAACTGCCAATGGCCAAGCGTCCCCCAAGTGAGTGTCTTTCGCCAGGTTATTTTCCTTCATAAAATCAATTGTTCAGCGAGTCAGTTGGCACAGAGAATGAATATTTTCCAAACTTCAAATAATAATTACATACCGGGTGATTCTCTAAGGTGGCTCACCCGTATAACTTTTTTACTTTTGAAGATAGAAAAACGAAATTTGAGGGTTATGTATTTGGAATATTTACTCGCTTTTTTGTACTTCCGGTTTGACCAGAAAAGACCCCAACTTTCGATTTATAAATGGGACATCCTATATATTTTTACTTATTTCGATCGAGAATGACATTCTGAATCCAACAATAATTCACTTCAATACACTGAATATACACAATAATCCTTCAAAACAATAATTTATATATGATATTCAGAAATATCGAAATCTTCATCGAAATTCATTGGTATAATATGACATTTTCAATTCGAATAAAATCGTCATTCTGAATAGTAGCAATTTCATTGAAATAGAAAAGAATACGCGACGTACAGTCGCTTCACTCGGGTGCCGGCTCTGTAGTCTCATGTCAAGGTACGATAGATTTCAACAACGAAATCCTTGTGTCATTCACATTCGAAAACAAACAAAACAAAAGTACGTATAGAATAAACAACTCCGAATAACTTTTGCTTATGATATGGGAATCTGAGTATTGAATTTTCAAACCATCAGAAGAAAGAAAGATAAGCCAACGCATTAACTCGTATTTGCTTTTTCATTAGTTTAGTTACAGATACATTGAATTGTTGCTTTTTTTTTCTTGAAATAGACTGCATTTTCTGCACTTCACCATCATTTTCATTATATTCTAACATACATTGTTCACCTGAATTTTATATGATGGTATGTCAGACCTGCGATCAAATTGTCCCTCGTCTCTCATACAAAATCTAATCGCGATTCAACATTAATAATAGTAAATGAATCCGTCCAATATGCATTCGAGTTATTTGTGTCAGTCTCTGTGCCAAATATCTGATTTACTGAGCTGTTTCATCACATTTTTATTTAGAGTTCGTTCATTATCATGCGTACGAAAATTTATAGTACTGATTGAAAGCTGGTGGAAGTAAATAAGTTTTGAGTTTTTCGGCTCGATAAAGTTCTGGTCGAATAGTTGGTGGAAACGAAATGGTATCAACTTTGGTCTTCATTTATTTTTAAACACTATTTTCTTGTGGAAATCAATAATTCAACATAGCTGAAGACATGAAATATGAAGCAGGTTAAACTGAGACAGCACATTTCTTGTTGTAGTTTTTATTAGCCTTCCTGGTAGGATCGAAACTATGAGTTTTCTGAATATCAAAGGTCAAAGGAGGATTCCTAGATATGTTTTGGAAGCTGACGTTTATATTGGATTCCTCATTTTTTCTAACGGATCGCTTATTTACCAAAAGGAAATAGTTGTGGGCAATATGGATCCCCGAGAAACACCGTGGGTGATCTAAAAGACGATATTTGTGAAAGCAGGCTCCCTCTGGGAGTGGAAGGTGTTTTTCCTTGGATTTGACTGTGGAATGGAGTCAAAATTGTTCAAAAGGCAAACTTATTGTTATTGCGTCATGTATGGTGAATTTATCAGATGAACAGAGAATATCGATCATGGAAGCATGCGCCAAGTGGACAAAGATACTACCTCTACAAATTCCTGGTGGAGAGATACAACTGTGAGTGAAGGTCAAATAACTAGGCGTGAAGATAGAACTCAAGACTGATCTGGAGCAGACATTTAGACAGGACTAAAAGAAAAGGCTGAGTCGCACATGTCTTGACCAAACGCACCCATGGAAGGGCATAGATTGAAACCAGATATGTTTTATTGGTGTTTGAACCCCATAGTAACATAGTCTTCTTCGATTTGAACGACAAAGAGGAAACAAACGACAGCTATTAACAAACTAAGCAGCTTGCAAAGACCCGTTTGGGAATAACTTGATTTCAATCGAAAGGCAAAGGGAATCAGCAATAATAAAACCTGGCGCCCTGAACCCAGTTGCTCTCCAATTCCTATCAACTCCATTGTATGTGTTTTGAGGATAACCAAAACAGTTCGTCTGTTCCCTCATCGCTTTCGATAACATATACTGCAGTTGTAAACGAAATGTCAGGAAAATAGCTTTGAATCGATATACCTAATTATTGAATATTGGATGATGCCCAATCTTGGCAGAAACAACTCGAACAGATTGGTCGAGAACAAAACATAGAACGAGAACTGGAAATTACCATATCGGCTACCCGTTTGAACAATACACATTATACCGTCTTTTAGGTGGAACTTAGCAAAGAATATTGATTTGTTACCCCAACAGCCAGACTGCACAAACCAATCACAGACAATGAGCAAACGGATGAATGTGCTACATAGATCATCAAGTTCATTAACGATACCCGGGAAAGTACACCTGGAAACACTTTGGAGGAAGCATTATAAAGAGACCTTTTGAGAAAAAAGGAACTGCTTCGGCATGAATTGATTGAGAATAATCACAGAACTATTCAGTGGACAATGTCCATTTGGAAGACATCTGAAGAAATTAGGGCTGTTCAACTGCAACTTCAGCTGCAGGCAATGTAATAGAATGACAGAGACAATCCATCTTATTTTATGTGAATGTGAAGCACTGGATTATAGGAAGCAGGAAATTTCTGGGCAACCAGAATTGTGGCTATCGAAAAATATGACAAACAACCAACAAACGACGTATATAAGCTAGTAAATGGAACAAGATTGTTGAATTGAGTGTAATGAAGGGATGGAACGAATCAATCTTTCTCCAAAGCAAATTGGGAACTTGGGAAGTGTTTTTGTGAAAATTTTACAACGTCTATCTAGTTCGCTAAGGAAATGCTTGAGAATCTCTGATCCATATCGAAGTAATATTGGAAATGACAGAGTATGTAAGAAGGGCTATCGCCATTGAATTACCCCCATCGAAGAGGGAGTCTACTACCACTTCAGGATAAACTTCTCTGCAGAGGTGAAATACCTTGGTACGGAGCCATCGCATGGGGACCAAAGGTTCTACAAACAACGGCCATCCAAAAATTATATCAAATACAGCGATTGGACTGTTTAAACATCACAGGAGCCCTGAGAACAACACTAACCGCGTCAATGGAATTGACCATTGGTCTGACCCCTCTGGATCTATATGTTAAGGAGGCTGCGTTAATGACCATGGAACGATTGCGTACGGCTGGTGTAAATCTCGAAGTAGGAATGGGTCAATCAAGGCTAAACCTACGCATATATACGGTAGACAGTAGACAAGCCCTATTAGCCTTGAACAGACAGCGTGTTATCCTAGGGCTAGTAATAGAGTGCCACCAAGACTTAGACAATGCCTCGGTAGATTACAATATTACCCTGAGGTGTGTTGAAAGGCACGATAGGAGTAAAGGTTATCGCATTGCCGATTCTTTAGCCAGGAGAGCGGCTGGACTAAGAACCTTAGGACCCAGTGACACCTACGGCCTGATGACTTCGACAGTTGCGGCACTAGCCAAACGTTACACTGTCTAGCCAAACGCAGCCAAACGCAAACTGTCAGGCAAGACATGCCTGACAGTTTGCCGATAATAAGATGTCTCCTAGCGACCTGTCCACCTACCTGGAAAGAAGAGGATGGACGTTGACCTAGGAGGACAACTCCTTGGGAGGATGTGGCCTAAGTGCTGTGGGCCTACACTTGCCCTCCCTACTTTACAGATACAGATACCACTCCAGGATCGAAATGATAACAGCGCAGAAGCATTTCTCATTCCCAATCCCAATTCAACCAATCAATCCGTACCTCCTCAAGAAGGTTAATTGCTGCAAAGCAATAAGTTGAAGCAGAGCTCAAAAACAAATCATTTGTAATTCAAGACAAGACAGCGCTCATCTTTGGTCTCATAGCTGGTTCTAGACTTAATCACATTAGCGCTACTAATGTGATTAAGTCTAGTCTACATATCAAGTTTTATATTTCTGTTCATCATTTATATTATTTATAACATTATATCAAAGTTCAGTAGCTTCAATAGTAAACATTGAGATGGTAGCTATGAATTGAAATTGATTTTTTTTTGTTCAGTATGTTGAGATACAAATGCTAGGTACTACAGACATCGTTTTGGTTCCCGCGCTTTCAATCAGTGCACCAAAAAAGTAACTCTGAATGAAGCCCATATCATTCAATTGTCTCTCATTTTGTATATAATAAATCGTCAAGCGCAGCAATACTCTTAACAATATTGTCGCTTGCACTAACTTAGCTACAGGTTGTGGGCTAATGCGTGCGTATGTGTGTGTGTTTTGCAGGCTTACAATCAAGTAAGCATTTGTGCCACGTGTGCAATAAGAACTTCTCCTCCAGCTCGGCCTTGCAGATCCACATGAGGACCCACACGGGAGACAAGCCATTCCGATGCACCGTCTGTCAGAAGGCCTTCACGACCAAGGGCAACCTCAAGGTACGTTTGTAGGGCCTGTGCCGCTTCGCTTCACTAACGCTGATAATAACATGTGAGGGATTGTCGTGCGCTACGCATTGCTGGAGTGTAGTAGTTATTTGGGTGGAAAAACACCGAAACATTCATATTTTCGTAAAATACGCTAAGAAAACGATAATTTCACATTCTTTTTCTGGGTAATGCAAACGTGTTTTGGTCCAATGCAAATACTTTTTAGATAAGAACAAAACCAATAACAGCATGAAAATAGTAGTAAGGGAAAGAAAATAATGTGCTCGTTACGGAAAAAAATTGAGGTGAACCAAGATACGGGGGATGAAATGAAGGGAATTTTAGGGGTAGAAAATAGTTCATCATGATTTAAACCAAAACTAAACTTTCTATTGAGCAAAAACGATTAGAAAAGTTGTAGATATTATAGAGTTTTGCAACTTTTGAAACTCTCCTAGAAAAATAATTTTCTTTCGACGATATTCAGTGGAAACTCACCTTTTTGTGTCCCTATCATGCTATGATCACCTCGAATCAAAATATTCTGAAATTTTATTTCAATATCAAAATCGTAAAATACCTTATATTCGGCCTAAAATATACATGTTTTCTCAAAATCATTTGTGGTACATTCTTAATTGGATTATCTTCTTTCAGATGGCACAAAAAAAAGTACCAATACTCCACTAGTATACGAAAAATGTCATTCAACAAGTCAGTCAGAAACATAATTTAGAACTAATAACCTGTTGAGTATATCTTCTGTTCTAACTTTTATAATAAAATGTCACTACACTACACTTGACACATACACATAGTTGAATTAACAAATACCTAATCTCATATAAGTCCAAATGCACTTGGGCCTTTAGGAGGAGGTTAGGTTCAGTTGCATTCAAACTAGTCAAATCATGGCTTCTCGCACCACCGATAGTTTAACTAAAAAATCACCTATTTCAAACAATTTAAAGTTCAAAAGTGATAGTAGACGTCTCTTCTTCTGTTTCTTTCATTGGCCTCAGCAACGAAGGCTATTCGGCCATAGTTGACGTGTCAAAAGTGACAAAGGACGTGTGATAATGCTCTCTAGTCATTGGTATTGATACGTCAACTGCCAGTCTTGATGCGTCATTTGTCAGTTCTGAGGCCTACACAGATAAAAGTTTCTCAAAATGTAACAAAATGAATTAAAAGGTTACTTGATGATTTTTAACGTCAAAAAGTAACATTTTGTTACTAAAGTAACGCATGGAACAAAAATATATCACTTTTATTCCACTTTTATGTGGTTCTATGATTTTTAATCTAGGAGTAATATACCAGTAAATAAATTTAAATGTTGGTGAGTACCTACTGAAATAAATTCTGAAAACATTGACATTTTGGCGATGCTCGATTAAACAAACCTTCCCCTTCAACTTTTGATTTCACTTTGACAAAATTAACGCAATGGAAATTTATTTCTTTGGAGGAACTTTTACTGCAGAATGTGAATTACATTGAACATATTTGTAGCTCAGTTCAGTCTACAGAAGCGCATAATTGCTTGTCACGAGTAAATATTCTAGGATATTGAGATCAGGTGTACGTAGTGGACAATTCATATGTACGTTTGACACACAATAAAACCCAATGGATAGTATAAAAATTTGCATAATGACTACTCAAACATCAGGTTCTAATATCTCAAAAGAAGAAAGTAACCTTCTTTCAGAAGTCGAAAAAATATTTATCGAATTCATGCACTTCGTATAATAATCGCTTCATACTGGCGGTGTCGCTCTATACTTTTTCTCCGAAAAACCTCACTCTATATGCCAAAAGCAATTCGCACGTCAATCTCATCTCGTAGTTTATGGAACGCCTGATGTTATTTTTGGGATGATTTCAATGTCTTTTTCTGTGCAGGTACATATGGGAACGCATATGTGGAGCAACGGGGCATCTCGTCGAGGACGTCGAATGTCTCTCGACCTGCCCCCCATTCCCATGACCCCCAAGGATTCCGAATTTCTACAGCGGAGACCCGATCTCTTCTACCCGTACCTTCCGGCTCCATTCCTTAATGGAATGCAACAAAAGGTAAGGATAACAGAGTGTTTTGCTAAAATTGTCAACCAATTAGCTCAGAGGATAATTGAAAATTATCCATTCATCAATAATAGGGAGTCCTACAGGGAACAGTATTAGGACCCTACTTATCAATATATTTCCAGATAGGCCAATTTTAGAGGAGCGGAGGGTGATTCAGTTAGTTCTGCTGCTGCTATTGGATTTTTTATAAAAATCAATATTCTGTTCTGAATTAATTAAATGTGACTAGTTTTTAAATGATGTTAGTTAGTTATCAGTTGTTAGTAGTACAATGGTTAGCAATTTGAATTTTCCTCTTATAGGTTTATAGGTCATAAAGTCTATGCCACAGAATAGTTATAGTATTCTGTGTGAAACTGAAGTAAAACTGATAGTTGCATGTATCCAAATAAAAAAAAATAGTAGAGCACAAGTCATTAGAAATAAGAATAAGATTCTGAAGAAGTGAATTCTTGTTGTTTGTTGCTTGTAAGTATACAATGAAATTTTAAATTTGAATCTTATTGATGTGATTTCCACCGATAATGAAAAAGACGAGAGAAATGTTATCATTTAAGTCTAGGTTATGCAGGAAAAAACACTGGGGACAGCAAAAGACTGTAATCAAATTGAAAAAGACATTTTCGGAAAAGAAATAGATATTTTTGGACTGTTTTAATTTAGGATCCTCAACTAATGAAATATCGAAAGTGACACTGACGCCATCTATTTATTTCCAGCTGAACGAGATATCCATGGTCCAGACCAACCAAAATGGTCTGTCTACTGCCGGCAAGTACGGCGGCCTCCTAGGCTTCGGCTACCCGCCGCCAGAGGCTATACGATCTCAGGCGAACTCTCCCGAACGCGTCGAGAGACCGCCAAGTCACGAACCCGACACCCGCGGCCTGTGGGACCTGCATTTCGAAAGGAAGAGTGCTGCAGACGCTTCCAGGGAAGACCTCATGCCGGCCACAAGGGAAGGCCTGGCCGCCTGAGACTCGCAGCTCGGCTGCGATGTTCCTATTTACTAGTCTGAGAACGACAAGGTGTTTCGTCCATGTCGGAACTTTAGCGAGGGGGTGGGTGTCGCGGATGGGGTGGAAGGCGTTTTTACTCCCCAGGGATTTATAGATGTTCGCCCCTCATGAGAGGGAGGAATGTGTCTCAAATCTTCGCTAAAATCTCATTGAAAATTATATTCATTGTGGAGGCCAGTACAAAAGTTAGCGTGAACCTGTTTTTCTAGAAAAAAATAATCTATCGTAATTTTTTTTATTCTACCTGATTTGTCAGAATTGATCATTTATCTAATTGAGTTTTGGCATAAATATCTGATATAACTAGTTTTTCAAAAAATCACGCTCATATTTCAATTGTACTGGCAATTTTGATGAATTTTTATGATGATCTCAGGAAGATCAGTTGTGATCTTTGAATATACGTATTAATTTGAATATCTTTGAAAATACATGGAAACAACTGAAAAAATAATTGCATTTTGAGTATGCTACCATTAATTTGCAGTTTTTACAAATATTGCCGCATCTACTCATGTATTTTAAATCTAATATGTGACAAATTCAAATTTTCGAGGGGTTTTTAGCTGTTTCCCAAACTTCCCGAAACACCTTGTATAGAACGGATCGGGGCAATGATGCATACTGTGATACAACAGCAAAGAGCTGCTCTGTAATTAAAATTATTTAAACAAACATTTATCGATAGAACCCTGTATTATATGGTAGAGTACGAAATCTGTACGAAATGTATGATGATGTTGAACTCGAATCTTTTTCTCCGATAGGTACGTCTCTACTTTACGTTTCAATCATATCTCAATAAATATAATCAAAATCGTTCGATTTCTCCAAGATGAATTCTCAGAATCATATATTTTGTATGTTCATTTTGATGTGTTGATATTGTTGTGTCCAATGGACACCACGGCAATGCCAGTATTTAGCTTTACACCCTGTATATATGAATAGGTAATGAAGGATCACTGTACTGTTATAGATGTCCATTTTTATTTAGCATGTAAATATTTCACTGTGTATCATAAGACTGTTTTTCTTTCCTCGATGTATGCTTATTCTGTCCTTCTGTCCCAGTACAAACTACCCTCGTACACAGGGTCTCTCAAAAGTCGTGGCTCTTTCACACCCAAAACAAATTGTACATATATATTTATAGCTTTGTGTGCTGGGTGCTTTTAATATCCCTCGTATATCAAGAACTTTTGACCTGACCCTGTATACGAAGAGCTGAGAATCACTAGACCCCGCGCGGTCCCCACATACGTATCTTGACTTCAAAAGACAGAATATTATTTCAAAGTGGAGAATATTGTGTAAATGTAAGTAATTTGGAAGTTTTTTTTTATTATGAATGTACAAATAATTTTAACTGGTCACGTTTATCGAAACTATGTCTGTATTTATAAATCCGTGCAGCCAGTTAACTCTGTTTAATTATAAAATATAAATATTTATCACATATACTCGATTGGTTTATTTACGATAACCTTCCTGGTTTTCAGTCATTCGGAATTCTGGAATTGAGTAATCAACTCATTTGAAAGAAATAGTGTTCTCTGAATTTAGGGCAAAAATAGTATAGGGACTTCCGAACAGTTGATAACAGCCATCTTGTTGAAGCCACATCTGTCAAATTAGTTGTCATTTATTCAGCCAAATCACCATGGACGGTTGTATCATTCAACAACACGTGCAAATAATAAAATTGTTTTATCAAAATGGGTGTTCTGCTCGGACACATAATGGCATCAATATGTCTTTCAAAAGAATAAAATATGTCGATTATACCTCACACACATTTTATTTTATTTTCATTTGAAGATATGAAGCGCCAGATGGAAATTACTAGCACTTGAGCTTGCGGAGTTAAGCGCCGGGTTTGACTTTCGATTTTCATAGGAAATCAAGTGAAAGTATTGAAAAGGGGTCTCCAAATTAACTGGTCTCATTTGGACGCCATCTACAGTAAATTACAGAAATATTGTTCTTCCTTTTCAATACTCGCCACTGTAGATTAATTCATTTTCACTTACACAGGGGGCACCACAATAAAACTATTCAATAAACCAATGTTTCAATGGAATCAAAAAACATTGAGAGTAAAAATTTGAAAAAAAAACACATCCGTTTTCAATCTGATCAGTAACAAAATAAAGGGACTCACACCAGAGCGTAATGCATTAAACGTTAAACTCCTGATCGTGTTCATATCTCTAAAAGCCATCAAGGAACTAACGGTTCCGGCAACCCTTATCAGCAGTTACGTAGGATCTAGATGCTCCGATATTCTAGACAGCTGTTCAAGGACTGTCTTCACTTTTGGGATCCGGCTTTGTTTTCTATTTCTTACTAATAACTTCAAACATATTCTTCAATTTGTTTCGATTCAGATGAGAACTTCTACTAGAAGCTTGATTTAGATTTTGCCATGAATTTCTTCTCGAATTTGTCTGAACTTACTTTTTGAATTTGCCTGGCAGAACTCTTCAAAGTTGGAATATTTCTCGCTTGGTGGTTATTTTAACTTCTAATCAAATCACCACTACGTGTTCTTCATGCGAAGCCACGCACAGAAAAGACTCTTTCAAAATGTCTTCAGTCACACATATAATCGGTTTTAGTTCAGAGCCATGCAGTTTTACAAACTCCGCGAACCTGGATAAATATCCTTTTCTATGTACGTCACTTCCCACTTCACGTTAATCAGTATGAGCAAATAAAAGAAGAAGAATACTGACATAAAATTGTCTACCCAACCGTAAAACGGGTAAAATAAATAAAATAAACAATCACTATGGATTTCAAATAGCTGTCAGAATTTTGGCTATGATTTAGGGAGTACTGCTATAGACTGCTCTGAACAATCCTAGGTCTGTGAAAATAATTGGTCAAAAAGGTTTACTTCGTGATCAGATTGCTCCAGTATAAAGTGGAAAAAAGAAATATTACAGTATAAACACACCTGAGGCAGGTATTGTATAATGAAACAAGTGTGGTTTTGTAAACAATGTAGTGTTACTTGAATAATATCGATTCTGTTTTTTCTTGAGTATTCATGACTTGTGTACACTTATAGCACAGTAGAATACCAACCAGTAGGCTTTTTTTACCACGTAAACCGCCCTTCAATCGCTCTTAGGATGAGATTCTCATCTAACGCGTTCAGTGCTGTAGTATAGAAGGATTCGAAGGTACCACGGGCATTGGATTAGTTAAAATAAACGGTCAAAAGTTATATTAACCTACGCATGTTCCAAGGGTCGGGCTCCTGAAGAGCCGGTGAGAACTCACTTCGTTTCGAGATCACCGAGAACATTGTGAATTTGTGAATGAAAGTAGTGGAAGTTGACTTACTGGTTGACTTTTACTGTGCTCATAGCTCGAAGTGTTTTTGATAGGAGGTCAAGGAATGCGAACAAATAGAACAGAATACTGTTAATAAAAAATTGTAAAGAAATTCAAATATTGAGGAAAATATATATTATTTATTTGACTAGATATTATTTATTTACTGAATGTTGATTGATGAAGTGAAAAATGAAACACAATCAAAACAGTAGGATATGGAACAGTTTGATAACATATTACAAAAAATCAACTGTTTCAAGTAAGTAAATTCAAATGAAAATCTAATCATAATGAAATATAGGTCCAGCTTGTCAAATTCAGGAATCGGTTTGAGAATTTCTGCTCTCTCTCTCTCTCTTTAGGTTGTATGGTACTAGCGAAAGAGAGAGAGGGAGATCAGAAATTCTCAAACCTCTTCCTATATTTGACAAGCTGTAACCCCTAGTTCAACCAAGTGGTTTATATTTATTACACCCAATTTACTGAAAAGAACTCAATGCATTGAGTTGCATCATGAGATACTGGAAGAATCCCATAATTGCAAATGAGAAGCTTAAAGGAAACCATCCTGCTTTTATCCACGCCCAGAATGTCAATCTGAAAAAAAAGTCACATTACCAGTAATAATGCAGTGTTCAGATTTGATCTCTTTGGAAGGAGATGAAACTTCCAATCGAATCAAAGCTATGGTGGTAGATATGCCCTAAACCTATTCACAGTAAAACACGTGTTGCGGTGTTGTAAACAATTCAGGCCCACTTGTATAGGTTCAGTTTGAACCACAACTGTAAGTTAAACTTTGGTTTAATGAGTAAAGCTCGTTGTATAGGTGTTTGTGACTGCCATTCGGAGTTTAACTGTCAACTGATGGATGGAGGGGCAGTTGAACTACAAGCTTCAGTTAAAAACATATGTGAATTGAATACTGATGTTTCAACTATTTGTGTTTACTGTATGTATAACCTATAAATATTCGACTCGTCCAAATATTTTCATGTTTTCATAATGGACGTATCTGAAATATTTTGAAGATGCATTATTTGACGAGGAAAATGAGATAGATGTTGTAAATATTGTGAAAAACCCAAGACGACCGCGATTTTTTCTACCGCAGGAATTTATCGATAGGTTCAGGATGTCGAAAGCATCTGTAGAGGTAATAATTCGAAAAATTAGCCTAAATTTGCATAGAAATACGCCGCAGTGAGTATTTCTTTTGAATTACAACAATGAATAATAATTACACATTATCCTTAAGGGAGCCTCTTGCATTATTTTATTTTAGGAATCGTGCTCTTACTCCTGTAGCATGGAATCATGCTTTTACTCCTGGATTGACTTCCTGTTGGTGTTGCTTCCGCAATCCATTTTATTAGAGAGTCAGATTATGAAGTTACGAACAAATTGCATATGGCATTTACGACATTTACGTCAATGTCCCACGGCAGGTCAATTTCAATTCACTTGTCACTTGTCAATGTTGTGATTTGAAGTTAGCTACGAAGTCTTTAACTGGAAGATATACAAAAGATAAATCTTTTTATCGGTTTAAACCTAGGGTTAAATATAAGTTTAAACTAAACTATAAACGAGACCTATACAACTGACCTTTAGTGAAAATCTCACAATATCACAAAAGTGATATTTGAATGAGTAAGCATAGATTTCAATCAAGTATCGGTGAATAAGCATGATAGATTTTGAAATACTGTTCTATAATGTTGGGAAATATATTATGATTACAATGTACATCATGTTTCTGCAAAAAATGAAAGTTCAGTATAAAATGAATACACTTCAATTTATAAGTGTCATAAGTTATGACACTTCAAAGTGTCATGACGTCGCTTGTGACGTCACGTTCGAGTAGACAGCTTGTAAACACTGGAAGCTTTTCCATAAATTTTGTGATGACTATATTATTAAATATCAATTCAATAGTGTATCGGTGATGTGCAGTCCATCAGTTTGTAGTACATCAATAAAAAAGTTGGAACAAGTTATTTGAGTTTGTCCCATACAAAAAAACAACACAAAATAAGTGGCTTAAACTTGCAAAACGAGATTCAACGAGAATCTTGCCCCGGTTCTCAGCTTTTTTCTGTAAATATCACCTTGACGTAAGTATTCAGCCGAATCTGTAGATAATAAACCAGTATTATCTTGGCCGCTATGCAATAGCTTCCTCAGGCGTGTTCATAATGAACAGATTTCAACACGAACACGTCTGAGGAAGCTATTCTAAAGCGAAACACGTGTAGACGCTTTGCAAACTGTAAAAAGGACACAATGAAATGTTACTTGAATCCATTATAAGAATTGCAAATAATCAGACATGAAAAAGAATATAACATACTCATAATTTTTTGATGGTTCAGAGAAAGGTACTGTTTCAATTATTCCTGCTTGAGAAATGTAAACATTGCTGAGGAGCTTGTCGTTGACGTCTGTTTTCATATGCTCTATTTTGTGAACAATTTCTTCTCCTTTGAGGACCTGAAAATGAGAATAATTTTAGGAAAAGGAACAGTTCCTAGGAAATGTTCTGAAAATGACGACACCTAGATTTTTCTTCATACCTTTCCGAAAATGACGTTTTTCCCATCTAACCACGGGGTAGCCATGGTAGTAATGAAAAATTGGCAACCATTTGTATTCGGCCCTGAGAAACCAAAAACACATTTATATTTATAATGTTTTCAGATTATTTAGAGAGAATAAAATTCTAAAGAATAGATAGATTGTTCGGAGATAAGTATGGACGTATCGTCCGCATGCAATGTGAAATGTATGGATGGGTTCGCTCTAACTATGTCATTTACATATGGGCCCACTACTGATCCTTGAGGAACACCTACACTGATGTCAAGATAATCCGAATTACAGATGGTCACTGATTTCTCAGACGACTAACGTACTGGTGACGTGCGTGGAGATAAGATTTTATCTATTCCTTCGACACCAATCTTAATCAACTTAGTTATTAGGGTGGTATGGTCGACGCAGTCGAAAGCCCTGCTGAGATCCCAGAAGATGCCAACAGGCACTCGGCCACATCAACCAAGTTAGTCAGGTTTTCATGAAAGTAGTAGTGAACAGCACTGCTTGTAAATTCGTTTTCTTGGAATCCAGTCTGGTTGTCGATCATTGAATTATTTCGCTTCAAGAGAGAATTCAGCCTCTCTAGATAGGCATATTCAAATATTTCTGAGAATATGGAGGAAATAGTTATGGGTCGGTAATAATGGAACTCCGTTTTAGTTTACAGTGTTTCAAATAAAGTAAATACTCCTACCTTTATTTGCCATAACCAGAAGTCCAGGGGAGTTGTGTTTGATAGTGAAATTCTCATCTCTGAAGTACTCTCCATAAATACTAATGGATCCAGTTCCGTCATTATTAACAATATCACCTCCTGAAAATACACTATTATAATTTTCACATTCCGTGTCAGCGAATAGAGGTACAGCAATTCATAGTGAGGTTTCTCTTGTCAATAGTACTTCAAATATTCACCCACCGAGGTATCATCAGAGGTTCTAAAGTCTATCCAAATCCAAGATAGAGTAAAACAAAACAAAACCGAAGCGTGATGTTCACGTGATTGCCCAGTGTCAGATGGAAAGGGCAACGTTCATTGGTGAATTCGCCTTCTTGGTACCAGCACAGGGTTGTAATCAGTCGTTTGCGTGTTTGTGTACACTCTACAACATTGCGAAAAATTTTGAAATGTTGTGGAGTGTTTGGTAATAGTCGAAAATATTCCAGAATTTTTTGAAACATTGTGGATCATTCGAAGCCTTTTTTGTGGGCGAGGTTACCTGTTAGTAGAAGTATACGTGGGATACGTTAGCGACTTTTTTCATTTTCAGTTTTCCCAAAAGTTAGAAGTCTTAGGCCTGTTCGTCGATTTTTTGCTCTCGAAAAAATAGATCAAATATGTAATTTGCATCAAATGTTGTGTTAACAATGGAATAAAGTGGCCAAAAACACTTGAAGTGTTGACAGTGGCATACGAAGATTGTTCTCTGAGTCAGAAAAATGCTTAAAAGTGGTAGAAGGTTTTCACCGAAGGTTGTATTGGACATTACGACTTTTAGAAGAGCTAGAATGAATGTAAATACTACTATAGTTCCTCACCTTGGATCATGACTCTTGATATGGCCGTATGAAACCTGGTGCCCACGTATGATCTTCCACTGATTCCTTCCAGAGCTATGGTTTTGAAGTTCTCACATGTATCTGGTGCTACTTCTCCAAACAACCCCAGTATGATCCTCCCCAGCATTTGGTTATCTTTTCGAACATCAAAGTAAATTCGATCTGTGACTTTGTATTCAGAAGACTGAAAAAGATTGATTTTTGATGAATGATGTTAACGAGAAATGATAGAAAAAAGTGATAAGGAGCTAAGACAAAGAGATAAAATACGATAAGTAAAAATAGATATTCAAGGAAAGGTGAGTAAGAAATGGAAATGGAAACAGGAGCTGGGAAAAATTCAAATAGATTGATAATTTCGATGGAAGGAAATAGAAAAAAACCAAAGGACTTGTAAAGGATGAATGAGGATGTGGCTGACAGTGAAGCATAAGCATAATGAATAAAAATATACAGAAGATACCAGAAATATGTTATATCTACCTTTTCATAATTCATTATTTTATTTTTAAAAAAGGATGATACATATGATGAAGTTGGTCGGCACATGATGAAAACCATTGTGAATAAACAGATTGTTGTGACCACAAATGAAAATTAATTATTGATCATATGCAAAAAATTAAAATAAAATCATGTAAATAAATGATGAATACAAAAATATGGAAAATGGGAAAAAATTATTGTATCGAAAAATATTTTAAACGCAGCTACTTATCGACATTTCAATTATTGGTATCCACAATCATCTTCGGGTGAAAACAGTATCTGTTTTTGAAAAAAGATTATCCAGAACCCCTGGAAAATTTTAGATCCACTGCGTTCTGTAGTTCTACAGAATATCATATCCTAAACACTAAACACTGTTGCTCAAGAATTTTACAATAACATGCATAATTACCTCCGAGGTAATTTTTTTGACTGGAATCGTGATTTTCAATTACACTCACCGGCACAATTAACCGCCCACCTATATCATTCGTCGCCCTGTATATTTTATGTTCACTATGGCTTATCAATTGGTTTGTTTTTGTGAAGTAGGTGCTCTAGCAATAAAGTAAGTACTCATACCCTTATTTTGTCTTTTAAATTTGTGTCACCGACGAGTTTTTGGAATTTAGTCATTGTCTGACATTGTTGCAGTTGTGTTATCATTTCCTGTTTGCTATAGGGTGCAAGTATTGTTCAATTTGAGTTCCACGGAGCGTTTGTTGCCATCCTTGGGATTTTATTCTCGACCCGTTCCAGAATATTGACGTGTGTTTTAGCTGCATGTCCCCATATGCCTGAGGCGTACATAATCATAAGTTTAAACACAGTCTAATAAAGTAAGACTCTGTTTTTAGGATTTAGCTTGCAACCCCTCACTCGCTATAGTCTTCACGGTTTCGATGTGCTTGGCCCAGGTAAGTTTGCGGTCTACAGGTACTACCTAGGTACTTCACCTGGGAGCTCCAGGCGATTTCTTGTCCTGTCATGATAATTCTGAGATTCGGCTATAGTCTTCACGGTTTCGATGTGCTTGGCCCAGGTAAGTTTGCGGTCTACAGGTACTACCTAGGTACTTCACCTGGGAGCTCTAGGCGTTTTCTTGTCCTGTCATGATGATTCTGAGATTCGGGCGGGTGCTTTGCCTACCTAGCGCGATCGCTTGTGTTTTTACAGGGTTCACTCGAATTTTCCAGAACCATGTCTCTAGGGCTGCAACTGCAGTCTGCATATGTGCTACGCTAAATTCTCTTGCCATGGACGAGGACATGGCGGTGTCATCAGCATAGAGAGAGACTTCAAGATGTGACTAATTCCTACAAGAGATGACAACGGGTCATTCGAGTACTTTCACTTATCCCCTCTCACCGCTTCACCGGTTTAACGGGAGATGACCGTTTGGCGGGAGTTGGCCATTTTTTCCTTGATTATGGGTTTCCATATGTTGCATATCTCTACGCTGGCTGGGCTGAATAGCTGAGCATATTTGCGGCTTCTTTAATTTCCTGTTTCTCTTTTTTATGATCTCTGCTTGGGGCCACTAGATGTTATGTTGATGAGTCCAAACATGCTCTGTGTTTCTTGTGCTAGGCAATGCGGACTTTTAATGGCCTCTTAGTTTCACCGATATAGGATTTTTCGCACTCACAGGGTATCTGGTAAATGCAGCTCTTGGATTCGCAGTCCGCGTTTGGAGGACTGGTTTTCGTGAGGCTGCCACGGATAGTGTTTCCTGATCTGAAGCATGTTTGAGTAGCCTAGCTTGTTTTATGTGTATCTTTGTTTCAACCATTGTTTGTTGCTTTTTATACTTTATTTTAATATACATTATATTTTATTTATGTTTCTATATTTATTGGACACTTATATATTTTATTTTATAATCATTTACTAGCTTTGTCAACAAGATTTGTTCTTCGGACTGTAACGTGTATAACCGAAATTTGACTTTTTACAAAAGCAATTGAATACATAATGGTGTTCAAAAAATTGCCGAGCAGAAAATCCACTCGCTGTTTTGTCCCGCTTCATATATATGTGAAGCAGGCGTTTATAATAATAGGCGTATGAAACAATCAACGTACAGAAAGAGCCGCCTCATTGATAATAATCGTCAAGAAAAATCGCTTGCTTTTTTCTTCTGCCCGACGCGTTTGACATTAGCATTTATATTAGCATCTATTTTTATTTCTAAATACATTCTGCCATCTAAATATAACTACATCATTTGCTTTTGTTTCGAACAGCAATTAATCTTAATAATTGGAAATTAAATTTATAGGGCTGCCTCACCATAATTTCGAACATAAAACTGGTCGTATAATTCTAATGCAAATGCGTTTTACTCACCGAGGCACAGCAAGCCATCAGAAGTGTTGCAAGAACCCGCGAATACATTTCTTCCATTGAAAATACAACGACGATTAACTGAGTCAGGATAGTTCTACTATTTTTCGCATTGATTTTCCCAGGATACTAATTAGATTAGAGCACAGGGTGATATCGAGTGCAACAGGATGTCCATGAACTAGTGAGGTTTCTCTTGATCTTAAAATTTGATCATTTAACAGTTGGGCTGAAAACAAATCGTAGGCTAACATAGAAAAAATTTCTGGAACAATTTACAATTTCAAAAAACATTTAAAGAAATTTCTGGTGACCAAATGTTTCTATTCCATTTGGAAAAACGTTCTCAGGAAGAAATTGCCATTTACTTCGGACGAATTGAATAAGTATTCACAGGGATTATAGTTTGGAATAGAGCCATATTACTATCTGTATTTCATTATCATTATTATTTTTTCAAAAGTTATGGAATCTTCATTTCTTATTCGGTGGAAAGAAGAGTCAGATATTGTAATATTGTAAGAACATTACACTCACGACGGTAAAAGTGTATATATAGCTCAAAGCTGATTTTCACAATATCTGTGACTCCGGTAGCTATAAGGGATAGAATTATCCGCCATTCAACCATTTTTTATTAAAAACTAGCAGACACATAACCGTTCATCTTCGCGATAATTTAAAACAAACCATAGTCATAGACAACATTACGTGAACTGTCAGTTGCGTTTTATTATAACACGTCACTATTATCACTGATGTTTTGCCTCTTTCATTTTTATTATTTTTATTGACAAAATGGTAGACTTTCGCGGCTGAGGTTTTCAGTGTCACTGTTTTCCGAATTTGGAATTCCTTTCGGACGTTTCGCTGGCGCGAGTGGTTAGCTTCTTCAGAGGTTCAACCATCATGGCTTGCTATCCGATGACTAACTTTCAGGCTTTGTAAAGCGTTTTTATGCCTGGTCAGGTAATCAGCTGTATAGGTACCTGTATTTGTACCTGTACTTGTACTTGGAACGTTAACAGTCTTGCTACCTGTTGTCATTCTGTTCGTTATTCTCGAATTCCTTAAAATGGGGTTCCATATTCGATTGAAGTTCACCGCTTCTTCTTTTCTGTTGAAATTCTCCATGTGTTTGTGGATCTCTATTGCCTCCCGTACCAGTGGGCTATAGTATCCCTAGTTGGGGGCA
>WOGR01000062.1:0-35585 GCA_015342045.1 Leptinotarsa lineolata | reverse complement strand
ACATCAATAGTTATTGACATATGAGACACCCTGTATATTTTTTTATATTTCAATCGAGCTTGAAATTAGATTTCCAGAAACGTAGCACACTTGATGTTTTGCTAGAGTCATCTTTGAAATACAGAGCTTCAAGGTTTTTTCGTGTAGACTTTGAAATGCACACTTTGATCAAGTAGGCTTTTGACGATGCGGCGATAAAACAGAATGCGAATCTTTACTGTTAACTGTCAAATTTTGATTTGAGCAGTAAAGACGCTCTTCACTTAGTGGTTTCTATTCAATTTTCGAACACATTCGCAATGAAATATGAGAATTATGAAAAATGGGATATGATAGTTTGTTTTATACAAACCGGTGAAATTGCAGCAAGCAATTTCTATCACGATAAGTATTCAGAGAGAAGACAACCTTTTAGAGACTCTTTGCAAGATTGCGATACAACCTAAGTGATGATGGTCAATTTGAAAAAAAAGGCTTAAATTATATGAATCAAATAGGGAAAAGCAGTTGGAAGAAATAGTCGTTTTTGGACCAATACGTCAACGCAAAATTTGGAAATATAAACAGGCCTACCAAGCATTGAGGTTTTGAGGATTTTGAAGAAGCACATATTCAAGCCATACAAGACCAGAAGAGTTCATCAACTGAAACCAGGAGATTTTGAACGCCGCATGGCTTTTTTCCAGTGGTTCCTGGAAATTTGTAACCAAGTGCGTAATTTTTCGTTAAATTGTATTTGGACAGACGAAGACAACAAAATCCTTATTCTGTTGTGGAGCAGAGAAGTCAAGGAAGACTTGGATTCAGTGTGCAGGCAGGTGTTTTCAGTGGTAGAATTATCGGCCCGTTCATTTATAATGGCACTCTCATATCTCAGATATATTTAGAGATGTATTTTAAGGCAAAATATTGAACCCCTTGTTGATGAATTGCCACTAATGCAATGAAGCTCAGGAAATATATTTTACACAAGACGGGGCTTCGCCTCGAAACACTGCAATTTTTACCAATTTTGGTAATTATTGGATAGCCAACCAAGAACCCAACCGTTGGCTGGTCAGATCACCAGACCTAGCGCCTATGGACTTTTACCTTTGGGGAAGGTTGAACGATCTCATCTTTAAACTGCCGACCAATTCTAGATACTAGTTGGAAGTGGCAGTGATCCAAAGTTTTGCCTCTCTCACTCCCATTAAACTAATTCGGTGAAAATCGTCCAGGAAAGGTGTCGGCTGTGTGTAGGAGAAGCTGGTAGACATTTGGAACACCTTCTCTGAAGAAATACATTTCATTGTTTGTTCTTTATCATTATTATTTTTATTGTTGAAGTTTCATTTATTAGTAGTAAATGTAGTTCAAATTGTTATCAGTTTTATTGAAACTATACGTTCTAATCACTGCTATGAAAAGCTTTCTCAACATTTGATAGCTACTACTGAACAATTTTTTCTATTTCATCGCCGCGTCTTCCAAAGCCTACTTGATCAAAGTGTACGTTTCAAAGTCTACAAGAAAAAACCTATAAGCTCTGTATTTCAAAGATGTTTCTAGCAAAGCATCAAGTGTGCTATATTTTTGAGAAGGTAATTTTGAGCTCTATTGAAATATGCAGGAATATACAGGGTGTCTTATTAAAAAAATAGTTTTCCATTAATAACTATTGACATCTCATTTGAAAAAATACGTTTTTCACGCCATTGAATGCTACGTGCTATGGAATTGTTTTCATAGAAACAACAAATTTTTGACAGGAAAATGGTTACAACAACTTTTCGAAAATGCTAAATTTCGAAAAACATGCTGTAACTCAGAAAGGATGGTAGATATTGATATGCAGCTTTCACCATTGAGTTTGTCATGAAATTTGACCCTCAGACAAAGCCATTAGTTTTCATCTATTCATCAGTTACTTGATGAAAATCAATAACACAATCCATTATAATTATAATAATACACTATAAGTTTATTTCAAGACGTGTTTCACTATACGGTATTTTCATCAGTTGGACCAGTCCAACTGGTCATGATCAAATATGATGTATTTAGATACATTGCAATGATCCTCGCAACAGAAAAGTTTTTTCAATGAACTCTTTTTTTGCAAGAATTTTATAACTTTTTCATTTTTGGTAACAATGACAAACGATTTGTCTGGTGCATTTTCGGTTGAATGAGTACAGCTCTGTACTATGCAACACTTGGAACTTTTTCATCATATATATCCCCACAACATAGGCAGATAAAAACAAACAACCAAAAAATAATTGAACTTTCACACCATTCATACAGAAACGTCTAGAAGTAATGAGTATTCCTAGCCGGCTCCGCATTCCGTATATTTAGTGACATCATGCTCCGTTTCGCTGATCCGCAACTTTTACGCTGTTTTTAAAACATCATATTTGCTCAGAAAGTTTTTTTATCAATAAAATCACGTACCAATTTCATTTTTGAATATGAAAGAAAAGGTGTTTTTATTGTAGCAACTCAAATCAGAGGCTACTTAAATAAATAGATATACTGTTTTGAACATTTAGGTAATGCTAATAAGCAACTACAGTCGCTGAAATGTAAAATGTAAAAATGTATTTTATTATGAGGAACACCGAGGCAAACCTAAACTACGTATGTACAAATGCAAAAGAATTCCTAACGAGTTTAGCAATTTTTATTTGTCGTAACATAAAAGAAAATGTTGAATTTTTGAACATATTTTCTAATAAACTACTATTGAAAAAATTAATTATAAGAATAAATTCAGTATTTACTTGACAAATAGTCAGTTTGTTCTCCCACATAGTATTAACTATCATCCAAAGCCAGTCTTGAACTACTTTGAATGGCTACAACCTAAATTTTCAAATAATACGTTTGAAGTTCAATATGGTGTGAACTTTTTTACCGAATACGAAGCGTGCTTGAATGACCCTTTCAATTTTTTTTTGTTCACGAATATTATAAGAAAATTATCCCTCACTTTAGGCGGGGTAGTTTTTAAAATATTCGTGATTTCGGAAATGATTTACTAGTGATATTGAATTAAAATTTATTCGATGTCAGCCTACAACAATACCTAATAATTTCAAAATCATCGATATGAAAGTAGTTCTTGTAAATGTCAACTCATTCATGTTTTATGTTTTCGTCGCATGAAAGCTATCAAAAATAGTAAGACGTTTTTATTCATATGTGAAATCATGCGACTGGTCTTAGTTCAATAATATGTATCCGTAATCAGTCACTGATGCATTCTAATTCGAACGGGCTATGAATAATAAATAATTGAGTTCCTTCGAGATATATCCTCTATTATACGCAGCTGAGGTTCGTCTACTTCAACTCGTGCTCAAGTCAATATTTATTTTTTTTACTAATTATGGTTTATTCAAATAAAAGGCTGTCTGTTGAAAAGATAATTTATCATTTCTTTGCTTCAAAGAATTGTTTATTATTTAACTTGAATGTTTATCCTAAGAAGGTGGTGCACATTACACTAAATGTTTTGCAATACTATGCTTTCTTTTAATTGCCCAAACGTATTGCGTTATTTTATACACCTGGTATGAATTAATTTTCTTAAAAATTCACATTCCAATAATGACATCATAAGCTCACAGTTTATGACTTCTTGTTATATAAGCCACAAAAAATATGAACTAAGTAAGTGAGTAAGTGAGTAAGTAAGAACTTGAAAGAACTTTCGAATGCATATATTGTTACAACTACTTAACGGAAAAACACAACATAAATTTTCTTTGATTCCTGCATCACAACTTAATTATAAAATTACTATAGCGACCCGCCCGGGTTTCTCATGGGTGGCAAAACATGGTGACACGTAAGTTAATCCATGGGGATGGTTTTCATTTTCAACTGTATGTCGCACTTTCCAAAGTATAAAGAATGGGAGAGTCGCCTTCTATAAAATTCAAGAACTATCAGAACAGTCGAGTGTATTCGAAAGCATTTCATAACATTTTCGAACATTCCGGGACACTCTAGAATGTTGTGATTGTTGTGGTATGTACAGAAATCGTCTGGAATATTCAGGAAAATCCCGCAACATCCCGAATCATTGTAGAACGATCAAGGAAGTTATGTGGTGTTGTAGCTCTATATTCCTCAGCAGTGAAAAAAGTTTCCATTTTCACCTGAAGGATGAATTTATAAAGATATAAGAGCTGAAAGTTTGGCCCTCTAGACATTTCAACAGTAGTTTAAAACATTCAACAGTTTCCTAGATTATTTTACACCATTCCAGAACATTCCGAAACTTTCTGGAATATGGTAAAGAGTTTTGGAATAATCTTAAATGTACGGAAACATCCTAAATCATTGTGAAACGATGCCGATGTTGCGGTAGCCCTCTATCCCCCATTGAAGAAGAAGGTTGCCATTTTTATTTAAAGGATGTGCTATTGAAGATATAAGAGGTCTAAGTTTCGCTCTTTAGAAATTTTTAGAACAGCCCAGAATGGTCTGGAACATTGGAAACATCTCATTTTGGAACATTCCAAAACAGTCTCAAATGTTGGGGAATGTTCTGGAACATTGTGGACCACTCAAAGCCTTTTCTGTATGGATGGAGCTATCCATTAGTAGGGACATATAAGGACATACAGGGCGAAATCTGTCGGCCTCTTATAATTTAATTTTTTTTGTTCCAACTACCTACTACACAATCTCATATCAACTCCCTGAACGAAGCCGGGTATCCCAGCTGATAATAATGACTTTGGATAAAATGCACTCAAACACACGAATGTTCAACACTATCCATTTCTATTTTAAAATAGGTGATTACTTTTTAATCTGAAAACAACACAAAACAAAAATATGACCTTAACCTTCAAAATGGTTCATTACATAAAATAAAACCACTGAACCTTTCTTCATCACGCGTGTCGTATCGGTTTTGTAAGACCGCTTGAATTTATTTTCTCGCACGATAGTTATTTTTTGATAAAACCTCTCCGGATAGCACCACGCCCGCCCCGACTTCCACCGATTTATACATTTATACCTACCTCTTGAATCATTACGTCCAATGTAACATATTTTAATAAGATTTATAATAGTCCTTAAAATCTACAAAAAATTTTGTGGTTTTACTAACTGAATGCTCTTTGGTAATCATAACTTTCATACTGTAATTATCTTCTGCTGGATATGAAAAATATTCTTCATCCAGTCATTATAATATCAAAACATATCTTTCTTCTGAAATTAGAATTTGGAAAATATATACCTCGAAATCCTTCGTGAGTCAAAAGAGAAAAACTAATAATGTACTGTTTTTTGCAGTGTATTTTGGTGGACTCCATTTTCTGCCTTCCAAAAATAAATTTGCTAGAGTATAGCAAAAGTTTTACATTGTGAGTATCTTTTGCTATATATAAAAATATCCTCTTTATCATTTTCATGACCTCAACCATCATATTACAACAATTTTTCCATTGAGTTTGGACTTTGAAAAATCTATAATTCAAAAACCTTCTCAAGTAGATAGAGAGAGGAGAAACAGTTATAGTGTATTCTTTTTTAAGGTGCATTTTTTTGGGAACCTACATTTGAATCTATTATTATAGATCCTCTTTGTTCCAGAAATAAAATTGCTAGGGTCTATATGAAAAATTAACGGTGGAATTCATCCATTGTCCAATGAGCGGCAATGAGTTTTTCCAGTGTATTCAATTTCATTTAAGTGTCAAATTTCATGGCGGCAGATTTTATAGTTAATTCTGTGCTCAAACATACATCAATAACTTCAAACGAATTATTTAAGGTGAACCAAGTTTACATGAACTGAGCCGTCTCAAGCAGTAACGATAATGATGGAACACGAACATAAACTTTTAGTAGGGCATTAAAATACTAAGGTGTGCTATTTCTAGTCGACTATCTTGATAGTCAAGTGGCAGAAGAGAATGAATTCGTGTGAGCACGTGTAATGAGTTAAGTGGTAATACGAGGGTCAGTATTTATATTTTTAACTTGAAAATTTGAAAAAAAAACACTAATTTGTCATTAGAGAATCACTTTCGTGGTTTTCAAAATATTTCACTTTGTAATCTATACAATTCTGTGTGCGTTCGAAGCATTTGTCATAATATTTTCACCACTCCGATTGAGATGTTTCGAACACATGGTATTTGAAGACAAGAGCTTTTCTCGCAGACAGAAACCATTGTTTACGCAATGTATTCTTGACGTACAGTTGTTTGATGAGATGTGTGAGAGCTTTCATTGTCATGATGAAAAATTATTCGAAGGCGCTTACTAGTTTTTCTTATTTCAACGAAGACTTCCGGCAAACAAATGGTTGTGTATCATCAAAAATCAACTGCTCTACGTTTCTTCAGAGGTACTGTCACCACAAGACCAATTTTTCAAAAAATCAGCCGTCCATTTGTTTCGGAATGCTCCGTGCGCGTCGTACTTTTGTTGGATTTGGCTCATCTTGGAACACTCACAATTGTTTAATATCTGATTTATCACCTAGTACAATCTCGTAAGCTTCTTCTGAAACACCAACATTGAATCTTTTGGGCATTTGTGCACCATTCGACACGAGCATCTTCATGAGCTTTTACTCAAATTGTGTGGATCCAACGAGGACAAATATTTTTCACAGTTAATGATCTTTGAATCTTTGGAAATTTCGGTGAGACTAAGCTGCGGTAATCTCATATTATGTCGAATGAAGATCTCACATAATCACTTTAGGTACACCATTAATTTTTTCTGGTACAAGAAATTATTTTGGACGACCTTCACGGATTTCACTGGTGAGCAAACTGAGGCCATGAGCTACGATTAAAGAAGTTCCAGGTTCTGGAGTACTGAAGAATAAGGTTTTGAAGTTGTGTGCAAAGTGAAGAGCATATGCGTGAACCACGATGCCACCACTTGATAAACTTCGGCTCAAAAAATTAAGAACTATTCTAAACCCTGGACCCCCATTCGAAATTTCAAGTAAACAAATGAAACATTCCAAGGAACATAAGGTCATTACCGTTGATCTCACCAAAAAGTACAACACCATATGCCTAAAATGTTAATTTCATCCTGAAAACACCTCCATACCATACGGTTTCAATAAAATCAAGAACTGAAGAATAAAATTACAAACGATCACAAAATTAGCTGTTCTCATGATTATAATGAAAAATTAGCTGTTTCAATAATAATAATGATAAATGATCTTTATTCATCGTACACAAGTTACAAGATTGCCGATGAAAGGCGAAGTTCAGCTTATGCTGTTTTACAACTTGACCTACTAACTTAAAGTGAAAAAAGAAATTTAAGGTATATAAAAAGAGAAAGAAATAAAATAATAAGTATGTGTTTACATAGCTTTCCAACGTTTTGGTTGAATATTTCGAATGAATCAACAATCACCTATTCTAATGAACAAGGGGTCATTTGAAAAAGTAATGAAGTGTTTCCTTTAGTACGGAGGCCAGTCTTTCTGCTGTTAGAGCTTCAAAAGTAAAACAAGAAATTGTTCTGCCTTTTGTGCGGTTTGATGAAAATTATAAGTTATAAGGCCCTTTTGGCTTCGGAAAGTAATTAATGATGGGTTTTGACATCGAAACGAATCCATTATAACCACTTTATTGTTCTACGAAACGTGAATATGCGTCAATGGTGGATATTAAAATTTTCAAATCTTTTTTCCTCAACAGCTCTACAACTTAACATATGCTTCTCATACGAAATTTCGAAATTATTCCATCACATGCACACCTTATGCCAATTTGACTTGTGGCCATGACGTACAAAAATTCGCGAAATGACATAAGCATGGAATTTAATCATCTTCTGATAATACTGGTTAGCGAAATGCCCTAATTGACAGACCGCATCTTCTTGTTTTTGTCGATACATTCTGCGTTTTTTCCTAAATTATGTACTTTGAAACACCCTGTACACACATTGACACCATGCTATTTTTTTCGTAATGTGTTTTGATACACCCTGTATACATTGAGGTATCGCATATTGAAACGTTAAACTGCCATGTTTTTCCTTGAATGATGTATTTTGCTACACCTTGTACACATTGACACCATGTTTTTTTGTTGATGTATTTTGAGATACCCTGTAGACTTCACCGAATGCCCACCGCCATATTTTTACTTCAATCTGATTTTTCATTCATCATTATCAATATATCACTTTCGGAGTGAATACCTAGGAAGGCCTGAGGGGTGAGGCAGAATCACAAGGGAGTTTAAGCTTTCTGAATCTCTTCGATACTCATTCCATCCTTCTTTGCATCGATTACGTCACACGTTTCTCTCTGAAACAACAACGACGCGCGACCTTGAAGTGTGCTCATATCGGTGTTGTATCCCTACTGAGAGATAATTTTTGAAGCACTATGAACAACACAAATCGTGTTCTTCATTTGATGAATTGTGTACTATTAGCGAAAATTATATTTGGGACACTGATAGAACCAATTCAAAAACAGGTCTAAATGCAATTTTCATGACACTGACATTTCAGTTATTCAAAATTCATTTTCACTGTTGAGGACTTGCACAATTTTATTCAAATTTTGAATTGTATACAATTTTGAAATCAGTTTTTGCTGTATTAGCTGCCAACTGACTATCTGAAATCAATGAATGTATACACATTTATAATGTGAAGAATGAAAACCCTTTTTTCATCAAGTATTACTTGATTATCAAGTATAACTTGATGTTTTACTTGATGATGGATTAGATTTCGAAACCGGTCATAAGAATTAAATACCTAGTGGAAATTAGACAAAAAAGTGTTTTCTTTCATCTCATTATAGTGATCATGGATTTTCATAAAATAACCAAGACATTAATAACTCAGACATTTATAATAAATTTATTCATAATTGTTTCCTGATCAGAAGAAAAAAGTTCATAACCATAAAGTGGGTAAAGTATTCTGTTGAGCCCCCAAGATATATTCCCAAAATCACCGTTGAAAGTGAGAATAATAATATCTGATATTGTCATATGTACATTTAAATGTCTTCAATCAAGCTAAATGGAAAAATGTGTGTCTATTCTATGAAGATTTATAGAAAATATTTGGTGGCCAAGTTGAAAATCAAACAAAAAAATGTAAACGAAATAAATAAAAATTGAATGATTAAAAGATGTAAAAAATTTGCTATAAGAAATACCGAATGTGTTGCGACTAGTTCTAATCTACACATGTTTACTATTGTATAATTTGAAATCTGGGAGGAGAAAAATGAATAAAATATCAAAAATACTAACAGAGTTTTCGGACAAAAAGTGTGCTTCGTATTTTGTACAAATAATATAAATAAAAAGATGTTTCTAGGACACACTCGTATCAGAGCCCAAAGGAGCAAGGTAGGAACCCTCATTCATCTTGTATATTCGTGGATGGAGTCTCATAGATCCCATAGACCTTTATAAGAAATCGTCATGCACACCACTGTTTTCATTTAATTTCAAAAGGACTGTTATTTGCATTTTTGGTATCGACAATTGAATTTGAGCAAATGAGAAATTTAGCCTTTTTTCAGAATTTTGGTTGCTTCAATTTTATTGATAATTATCAGTTCATAAAAGAGTAACTTCATTGAGTACAGCTTTCAAAAAGTCTCCAAGAAGCGAAATAATTTCTTAGGAGCTTCTGCTTGCCATTTATCTGAGTTTGAGTGTATACAATTAGTAAATAACTATTCTGGCTAAAAAATGGGTGTAACAGATTTTCTTTCCTGTTATATCGAGTGTCTGAATTATACTGAAGATAAATGAAAATGTTTATAAATATTCTCCTCTTCAAAATATTTGGTCCAGGTTGTGTATTGTCAATATTTTTTGAATGGTTCGTGAAACACTCTAGTTGTTTACATGTGAGTTGTACTGCTTACCAAACTGCAATAGAAACATTCAAAAATATGTCTGTCTGTAGCAATCACCCTCATCTCATGAGGCATTAGATCAGATTCAACTCTACGGAATGAGAACTATACAACATTCTATTATCAAAATACTCGTGGTTAGGGATCCAAACAGCCCAAATTTTCAACTCAATTTCAACAACTGAATTTCCAATCGTTGTGCTGACAGAAACTTGGCTGGACAAATCATATGAAGGAACAATTTGTTCATGCGACTCTCAAACTCCCTACACTATATGTTAATGGACTGACACCAATCAGAAAACAACTACTTCCCTGGCTATTACCACGAAGAGCACTGGATTATATCCGACAGATGTCAGTGCAGGTATGCCTACTGACATGTGTTTTTTCCTTATACGAGGAATTGGGCAAATTTCAGATATACGGTTGGTTAGTACCTCGTTCACCAGGTGGGACGATGACAAACATGGTGTTTGTTGTTCGCTTCGGCTGAGTACGAGGAATGATATACTGAAAGGAATTCGAATTTTAATTATAGAAAATCATCGACTCTATGTTGATGATGGCCACTACCTTGCACTGACGAGAGGCCAAATAGCCCGAAACCGGTCTGCAAGTGTGCCCTTTCAATAAATGAAAATCGTTTCCGACAGTTGTATCGCCAACAGCATATGCAGGAAATACTTTAGTGAAGATTCCTGCACTGACACCTGTCGGATATATTCCAACGTCCTTCGTGGTATTAGCCAGGGGAGTAGTCGTTTTCTGATAGATGTCAGTCCATTAACCTACAGTGTAGAAAGGCTGGCCTGAACAAATTGTTCCTCTATATGATTTGATTTATAGCCAGTCTTCAAGTATGCCCACTGATAATTGACTCAAAGCATTATTTACAAATTTACAGCTTGTCAAATATAGGAAGAGGTTCAAGAATTTCTGATCTCTCTCTCTTTCGCTAGTACCGTATAATCTAAAGAGAGAGAGCAGAAATTCTCAAACCTCTTCCTATATCTGACAAGCTTCATATCATAGAAGAGTGAAATCTACTCATGTCACGATGATAAAACATAAAGACATTCATGCGCTTATTTGATTTAGTCACAACTCAAGGAATAAGTACTATTTAAATTGGAAGCGGTATATTTTTGGAAGAGATTAGTTTCTGGGAAAGAAAATTTAATAACTTTCAACTTCTCAAAAACACCTTTCTTTCTGGCATTCCATTCCAGATATTCCGGAATGTTCTGGAATGCCTTTGAATTCTCTTAAAAATTCAGAAATTTCTAGAGGGCCAACCTTTTTAGAGCGCGAAACTTCCAGCTCTTATATTTTCAAAAGCACTTCCTTCAGGTGAGCTGGGATAAGCTGACGTGACACTCTATGAGTAAAAAAAAGATGCGAAGCCGGGTCGAATCGATGGTACGGAAATATGAAGATAGAAGCCTTTCATCACCGTGCCGATTGGTCCGGTAACTATTACTGATGAATGAAAACTAATGTTATTATGCTTTGTTAGATGATAATATTCATTTATGAAGAAAAAAATCATGAGAAAAGTTATTACATCACCCCAAATTTGGCCATCAATTCCAATCTGTGAAAGTAGTTACAATTTTACTAGAATTGTCATAATCTGGGAATTCCGAGAATGAAAATATTTGAACATCTCTTCAACATGATGTATTCAACTACTACAAATAAACGTATTCGAGTAATGTAAATTCCTGAAAGTATAATGTTTATTTGAGAAGTTAAAAATAGTTTGAATTACATTTTGAGAACAGATGAAATGTTTGTTTCCTTATAATTTTTTTGAGATGTATTTTCCAATGACTCATTGACTTTTTTCAGTTCTTGACGATTAAGCTCATGTATTTCGTTAATCGCAATAATAATATCACATAACCAAATATCAAGAATAACAAAAGCTGTCAGGCCGCCTGACGAAGTGAATTTGAATCGAAAGATTAAACTAAATTCGTGGTAGTCAGAATGTTGTTCATTCCTGCAATGTACTTCCCGAAATCATTGTTTTATAAAAAGATATAGTAGTCACATGGGATTTCACGACAAGTCATACGTTTGGATAATTATCAATTCATAGCTCAAATAAGCCTGCATGCGTAATTGTTGATGTCCTGAATTTCAAATCATCACATCCATTAAGCATCAGACATCATTTGAATGTTGAATAAGCCCAATCGGTAGAGCGCTCTAAGTGCTGCTATTTCGAGTGTTTTATTTATAAGCAATCAATAGTTCGTCGCCAGTGAAAAACCAAAATAAGGTAATGTTTATTTTAGCTAACTCGTTTTTGAATAACCGCAAAAAATATTTATTGTAAATTCTTAGAGTTACAAATAAACTAGCGATCCGACCCGGCTTCACACGGATAGTAGAATATATATGCTCTGAATCTAAAACAAGCACTGTTTCCAGACACAAGAACTGCAATGTTCTTCTCGACGCACGGTTTTGGGAATATGGTAGAAATGTAACTGCAGGGGGTCCACCGGAACCGGTAAAATTTTGATAGTGGTCTATGATAAAAAAAGTTTGGAAACCTCTGATATAAACGATTTTTCTTTCAATTCCTTTGTTTGAATTTTCTAGTGTTTTTATTATTTGTTACTACTTTCTTCAGTGATGAGTATTCTACTTTTACTTTCATTTCCCCAGTTTTCCAAGTAGGTCTGCCGCAGGGTTAACTCGGAAAAATGTTTCATTAAAAAAAGTAACTCTTCAAAATATCTACATGCTCTAAGATTAGGTACTCAAAGGAAACAATAACATTTTCGTGCTTCTCGAAGATGCGAATCTCCATTTCCTTCAAAGGTGGCCACGTTACGAAGTATAAAGATGTGCCTCCGCGAAAGTATAGGTTAACGGGAGAGGATACATGAAAAAGATTTATATTTAACCATCAATTAGATAAAAAATACCTGTTGGTAACTTAAATTAATAAAAGACAAATTATGTTTCTCGGTATTTTTTGGTTTTTAAACGTTTCACAATCTCAAAAATATAGATAATATCGGACAAACCGAAAAATTCAGCCCAAAAAGTTACAGCGTAATATAAACTGTGTAATTAGTCAGTAAATCATCGTACTCATAAATTTTGCCTGTGAATAAAATGAATGATTGAAATATTTTTCATAGACTTTCTCAAAATGGAAAGTAATGCTTTCCCATTCTCGAAACCAAAAAAGTTATTGGTGGTGAATGCTTCGATTGGAAATATATATATTTACTTTTCGAAACGTTTGCGATTCGAAAAATTCAAGAAATTCTAATCATTTACCTCATTTTTAGAAATAATTTATAAATACAAATCACTGACTGGTAAGAGTGAACAACAGCTTTGCAGCTTTACAAAGCGGAATGGCACGCTTTTTCATAAACAATACTCCGTTAAAACACATGCTGAGGCGCGAGGTTCCGTTACAACTCTACTTCAACCCTACATCGCACGATTTTTCATTTTAAAGTAAAAAAATATTTTCAGATGAAAAATCATCGATAATATAATCAGGGAAAAATTGTTAAAAAAAATTCAAATCATCTAAAACATATCCATTTATGAAAAAGAATTGTTGTAGTATTACAAATATATTTTCTAGCTATATCCGCTAAAGTTTCAACTTCCAAATCTTCTGCTTCTAGTGTGTGTCTTTCTTCCAATACTGGACCCTTGGGATTATTTCCCATTATCCTCTCTTCTGATAATTCATCATCCCATATTCAAAAGTCTCCTACAAATCAAATGCAACATCATCCAAGCCATCTTCACTATCCCAAATATGATCAGCATACCACTCAAGTTCTTCCTGAGTGAGAAGTTTGCGTCTCATTTTTGTTTATGTACCTATATTATAGTGCGAACCGTTTTGTATCATATCTGAAACATTAGATTTTTATGAAACAATGTTTTCCAGACTTCACCCAATATCAAAAAATTCACCAAGAATAATATCTCAATATCCGCCACATTTATCAATACATGGATCGAAATGCTGCCTAAACAACACGTCTCAACCGAATGTAGAATAAGACTGAATGTACACTGTACAAAAAACAGTTTGTATGAATATTCTTTCCTGATTACGAAAATGACCCTTAGGTTAATGTTTATAAAGATGTAGCGGATATGATACGTGGCGTTTCGCAGCTAGAATTTAAAAAACCTCATATGAAAAATAACTTCGAAAAGGATTTGATACAATACGCGATCTACAGTTAAAGTATTATGAATATACTGACCCGTTACTGGATGAGCATTAATAACTACTGCATATTGAAATGCGTCTTTGAGAAACTTAGTAATGTGAAAATTGTTCAATTATTATCAAAGTTATTATGTAATTATTTGTTATATATTGAGTTGTTTTGTTCGTTTCTATGGGTCTACTTCAAACTGTAATATCTCAGTGAATACTTATTCAATTCAATAGAAATGAGAGATATTTAAATTCGAGCATTTTTTTCAACGTAACACAAGTCGACTAATTTCTTCAGCATAAAAATTGAGTGGTAGGGAGTCGACGAAGGCCGTTTTTACTTGGTCGTGATTGGCGAAGGTTCTACCGGTGAAAAAGTTATCAAAGTTTTTGAAAAAATACTAGTCGGTTGCCGAGAGGTCTAGGTACTATGGTGGGTGTGGCGAAATTTCGATACACAATTCGTTTAATTTTTAGACAGTGATTCGTGAAACGTGCGTACGAGCGTTGTTGTGGAGAAAGGTCGGATCCGCTGACCACCATGCCTGGGTAACTCATAGGTGGCCAATCACTGTCGTGAACATCTACTGTTGTAGAGGTTGCGCCAAAGCAAAGAACATACCATGAAACGTGACAATTTCTGTCGATATTTCAAATCGTCAGGCACCCACTTTTCGAGCTTATTGAAATTTCCAAAATGTTTGAAACCATGAAAAATCGCATCGCAAACCATCGACGAATATTGCGTTCATTAACACTATCATTGTCAAACGTCTGGTTGATTTTTTGGGCTGTTTCGGCAGCGCTTTGGTTCAATTTGAATTCGTAAAGAAAAATTGGCTGAAAATCGTTCAACGATATCATATGAGGTGAAACGAGGCAAAACATCAATATTTGGAAAAAAATTAGCAGCATCAATGTATGGAGTACAAAATTCTCTATCGACAAAGGAGAATAACTATTTATTGAAACATGGGGGTACAAAAAGTCATGAAATCAAAACGTTCAAAACTTCTGAAACGACCGTAAACATTATTTACTACCTGCTATTCTGAAATTTACAATCTCAATCGTATTCAGAAAAAAATACTCATAAACCTTTTTTCTTTCGTTCAATGATATTTCTCAATTAAACCTCATCTCGGTGACAATTACTTATTATCACAAATATATTAGGAGAAATCAAAACATATAACTGATTATGTGAAATTATAAAAGAATATTTCGAAATGAAATTTCAAAACCTTCACCTCTCGGAAAGTACCTACACAGTAGGTTCTGGTGAATGTCTACCGGAAAACAACTCCAACCCCAGCGAATACCAGGAAGGACATTGAAATATATCCGACAGACATTCATGCAAGTTACCTCATATAAAATATACGAGGGATACTGTTTATATTTCGGGAATAGCAAATAACTTTTTTGATGAAAATGGCTTTATTGTTTTCAGAAATATTCGCCTTGATGATCAATACACTTTTGCAATCATTCAAACTATTTGTTAAAGCAGTTTTTCTATTCCTCTTGAGACACTTTCAAATCATGGTTTTTGAACGCTTCAACTGCTTCTTCGGCGCTCGTGAATCGTTGACCACGCAGTTTATCTTTGATATTTGGGAACGAGAAAAAGCCATTGGGCGCCAAATCAGAACTGTACGGAGGATGAGTCATTATTTCGATGTTTTGACTGCTCAAAAATTCACCTGTTTGACGAGATGTGTGAGAGCTCGCATTGTCATGATGGAGAGTGATTCGTCTTCCGCGGTTAGCTCAACGAATTTCTCCGTAGACAGTGGCCACATGACCCATCCGGCCGAAGAAACAGGTGATCATTTGCTTTGCTGTGATTCTTCCACGAACAACTTTTGCAGGATTCAGCTCGTCTTTGAATACCCACACGGTCGATTGCTGTTTTGTTTCCGGCTCATACGAATAAATCTATGATTCGTCACCTGTCACAATTCTATACACGTCTCTCGTGTATAGCACCACGGTCGAACTTTTCAATCATTTCCTTACACCACTTGACGAGAGACTTTTTTTGAGCGATTGATAAATTATGTGGTATCCAACGAGGACAATTTTTTTTTCACCTAAGTGTTTATGTATAAAGTCGAATGTACTGAAGTGGAACTAATGTGCAAGGATGCTTCTATCTTACAATAGATCACATGACGATTTTGCATTATCAGTTCACGCACTGCATCAATGTTTTGTGACACAACAACCCATTTTGGACGACCTTAACGGAATTCGTCGGCGACCGAACTACGATCACGATTGAGTTCACTATACCAGCGATATACTGTGGTTTTTGATGATGCTTTATCGCCATACAAAGAACTGAGTTCATCGACACACTCTTGTTGAGATAATCCACGTCGAAAGTTGTGAAAAATAATCCAAAGAAAACCTTCTCTTGAAATTTCAATTTTTTTTGGTGAAATTGATTTTCTCAACTTACTGTAGAGAAAACAAATAGCACTTGTACATCAAAATGTTGTGAGTACGTTCATTATGGTGTTGCTACATTTTACCTATTGACAATAGTGTTGCCACTTCCCGAAATGTAAATAGTCGCCCATCGTACCACTTGTTTATTACGTAAAGAGGAATAGTTCAATTTTTGTTGATGAATAGGTATTCACATTGATTATTTTTCTTCTCAAAAATAAAGGAAATAAAAACAGTAAATAAATGAAGAATAAATATTTTACCACCTTCAGGAGTAGTATTCTACGCTCTTCAAAGTCACTTTGGAGAAAACCGTCTTCATCGAAAAACATGTTCCTATACACTCGCACTCTCATCCACTAGGCTGTCTGTTCGCCATCAGTGATCAAGTCTTCTCAAAGAAAAAAACGTAGATTTGGTTTTTGAACTAGTGTAGCGTAGAGAGAAATTGTAGTCGCAAAGTCGGACCATTCTGAAATACAGATATCATGAATTATCATCATATTTTATACAAATCGATGAGTTCTACAACAAGCCCAATACATTTTTCAGAAGCTGAAAATATCAAAGAAACATAGGTATTTCCCAAATGAAACAAAATTATGGAAAATTGTTATATTATCAATTTCAATCAACTCAAACAGGTCTAAAAAATATATATTCAGGTTTTTCAAAATTATAGCTGTTCCAGTATGAACGCCAACGCTTTGAAGTCTTCTTGAAAAAATTGGCCAGCTTCAATTTTTATGAACATCAGATTTTATTTATAATTCCGAAGACTGTATAGATACCGAATATTGACTAATAACAAAATTCTTACTTGTGAAATATTTGGGGGTTAAATTTTTTCTGTTCCAAACATTCCTGGGTTCTGACATAATGGCACGAAGCGAAGACAGTCCCTGATCATGTGTGTTGAAATTAAGCAGTTTTGGTAAACATATTTGGGAATAATGCTCGGTGTTCATAGCTTGTCCTCGAACTCGATCAACTTAGGGTGCTGGAATCCTAACTTCAGAAATCCCGCACCAAAGTAGAGAACGTTATCAATAAATTTCGTAATGAATCATCGTTGCGTTTCATTTCTGAATGTGATAGTGGGTAATATTTCCCATCATCCATTATAGTTAGTCTCGTCGTTTCTCACAAAATTCCCACGTCCCAGAGCCCGGCAACATTCACGTATCATTTCTAGTTGTTCTGGGTGTATTTATTAGAGACATTTTCTTCTTTTTCGAAAATGCAGACCATTTCTGGACAAAGTCGACTACACGGTTTTGTAAGAGACCCTAAAACGGCGACCTACCATTGGAAAATTCTCTTTCTATCTAATTTTCTTAGGAGGTATCAAATCTAATTTCTCACAACTGAGTCAATTAAGCATCCGGAAATAATTTAACTGAATATCAATATCCGTATTAATCATTCAACTGAAATATACACATGGTATGCTATTCGATGCATGCAACACTTGGGCTGAAATTCTATTTTGAGAGACAAATTAATTTACTGCTTTCAATTATTTCATTGACCCCTTCACTATTTGAAACCTTTACTATCTTTCGTTCATATATGAAGCACAAGATATACTTATGTGAATTGTTTTAAAATTAGTGAAAAAAATTATGTTTTCTACAGGACGACAAAACAGTGCACTTTCAGGGTATACGTGATACCAGAAAAAATTGTTTTTCTTATACCTAACCACGTGGTTAGGTTGAGTTATGCTAGGTCAGCCACGATTTTCACTAAGATTTGCAATGACGTATAGCTGAGAGTTTGAAAATCACATAGACACTGCAAACTGATAAATAATAAATACTCGTATGGTTGAGAAAAGATATCAACTCTCAGCAATTTTCATTTTTATACTACGTGGATATACTTGAAGACTGGCTTTAACTCAAATTATCCAAATGAACAACTCAATCAGGCCAGTCTCAACTCACCTACACAGTAGGTTTATGGACTGACACCTGTCAGAAAACAACTATTCCCCTGGCTAATACCACGAAGGGCGTTGGATTATATCCGACAGGTCTCAGTGCAGGATACTTCACAGAAGTAATTCCTGCATATGTTATCAATATGGGAATGATCAGAATAGTACTCATCTATTTATATTCCCATATTGATTTCAATTTAATAGCCACCGGTAGACAGCTTTTTCAGCCTGTTGGGCATCTTCAGTACGAAGACAAAATGTGAAGAACCAGAAAAAGTACTTGATAAAAATAACTGCGTAAAGGCAAGCGAGACATAAGTGGAATCACTTTCAAACGAGGACCGCCTGCCCGGTACTGACAATGCCCAACAGGCTGAAACAGCTGTATACCGGTGGCTCTTGAATTGAAAGCAATATGGAAATGTTCAGAATAGTATTCATCTATTGATCTTTTGATTATCATGGAATAATTTTCCAGCAGCTTGGCTGCATTAATTGCAGTGTTTTGCATTACAAAACAATGGCCATTCTCATGTCTGCAAACTTTGGTCCTAGTAAAGGTTTGCTGGAGTTATCAGCTTGCTGTTCACCTGTCGGAATATATTTTAGTATCATTGTCTTTTGTTTAATCTGTTCTCTTGAGAAGTGATATTTGATATGAATATGCTTTGATCTCTTATGATCAAGCGGGTTGTTGGCCAAGCATATGCAACCGTTATTATCCTCAATAATTACAAATGGTTTCAACAAAATGAGATTAATACTAATCAGAAGTGATTCTAACCAGATAGCTTCTCTTACTGCTTCAGAAAGAGCCATATATTCAGCTTCAGTAGATGAAGCGGTAAATGTATCTTGTTTCTTAGTATTCCACGATATCGTACAATTATCAAATGCCTTGAACAAAAGTATCGTGTCGTACTTTTTCCATCAGTTTCGTTGTTGCCCCTATCAGAATCTACATAGTAAACTATCAGACTACATAATCTTATTTGGAATATGTTAATTCAATTTCAATTGTACCTTTCATTAATCTTTAAATTCTTTTCAGACATTTCCAAAGTTCATGATTATTTTTACTTTGATATCTACTTAAAATATCAATTGCCAAGCACAAATCTGGACGAATGCATAGCATTGCATATATGAGTTGATCAATTGAGTTTCTACATTGTGCATCATAATTTCCATGAATATTCAATAGATCATAGTTCAATTCAGTTTCTATAGGGGTATTTTTACAATCATTCATGATATATTTAATCAAAATTGAAATCAGGTAAGAACTTCAATGTCAACTAATTTTATTATCGTCTCTCTCGATTCTTATTTCTGAAAATATTTTTATGTTTGATAAATCTACCATGCGAAATATTATATTTATCAGATATTGCTTAAAACTGTTCATTACTTCTATGTCTTTTGTAGATGTAAATAAATCATCTACATATAAAACAACATATGTATATATTTTTATTTATATTTCCTTTTTCCAACATATAAAGGCAACAATCTACTTGGGAATTTTTGAAAGCTTTTCTCTTCGAAATATGGTCGAAACGTTCGAAACAACACCTTGAGGATTGTTTTAAGCCTTATAGAGATTTATTCAGTTTACAAACTTGATCTCTTTCGTCTATAACTCCTTCAGGAACTTTCATATGAATATTCTCTTTTAATTTACCATCGAGGAAAGCAGTTTTCACATCCATATGGTAGATGATGAGGTCAAACTGATTCGAGAAGGCTAATAAAAAACAGGTGCAAATGTTTCATCATAATCTAGTAAATATTGTTGTTTGAAACCCCTGGCTACTAGTCGTACTTCATATTTTTTTGGGTTACCATATTCATCATTTTCAATAGTAAAAACCCATTTGGAATCTGTAATGTTTTTGTTTATAGGTTCAGGCACTAATATTCAAGTTTCATTATATAAAAGTGAATCAAGTTCGACTTTTATAGCTTTCTCCCAATTATTTCTATCTTCCCTTTCCTCCATTTTACTATAAGTTTTGGGGGTAAGTTGGAATCAAAAGATGTTGCTAATAGCATGATATCATGAATATTGTAATGAAGCATTTCACTATAGGAATGAGAAAGAAGATTCCTAATTCTCTCACTTCTTCTAACATCACAATCAATTTGTTTTTTTACTTCAGTAAATTATCATTCTCAATCATTCTCAGTTACTAATTTTTCTGAGTTGGTATCAAATTTATTAGTTTTGGAAGGAATTTCATCGTCCAACCTTTTGTTTGGCTTAGAGGTACTGAAATTAATTCAATTCGTCCACTTTGCGACGAAAAACCAACACCTTCAAATGATGTATTTTCGGTTTTTTGTCATGCCACAGTTCGTGTGGCGTTTCATTTACTTGCAGTGCATTAGTGGGAGACATGTTTATTTAATAGGTTGTTGTAAGTACAGCTTCTATCGAGAATTATTTGTTCATATCGGTGGCAGTAATCATTATTCGAGCTTTTTCTGTTATAGAATGATCGATTTGCTCCACAACGCCATTTTGCTGTGGTGTATGTGGAACTCTAAGGTGGTACGTGAATCCTTTTTGAATGCAAAATTCTCTGAAGTCATTCGATAAATATTCTCCATCGTTATCACAATGAAGATTGACTACTTTCGAATTAAATTGCTATTCACTTTCAGCCACATAATCTTCAAATGTGTGCCACACATCTGATAGTTAGATATGCAACTGAGTAGTGTGTATAACTATCAATAAAAACTACGAAATAATTTTTATTATCTATTGTAGGTGATATTATAGGGCCACATACATCTGTATGAACAATGAATAATGGCCTTCTATTAGTAGGTTTTTGTTCAACTTTTGGAAATGGTAGTCTTGTTTGTCTTCCATATATGCAAGATTCATACATCATTTCACTTGGTTATATTCGATCCACATGAGTTATATTTTCGATCATTTGGTCATTCTTCAATTATTCGAAATTAGCTTCACTGATATGGCCAAGACGATCATGCCGTATTTTATAATCGTTTCTACTACTCATATTCACCAATTCAGGATGATTTGATATGTGGTTCGTGATTTTTAAAATCACTCTAATGAGACCATTTGAATGCTCACCTTTCGATATGACTTGTTCATTTTATAATACCTTTACACCATCAGTGTCATCCATGCTGCCTCAATGTGGGATAATAACAGTAAGTTATACGGAATGTCTGGGGAATACAATACATTTTCCAGGTGGCCACCAACTCCTAGGTTCGTCGTCAGTACCTCTTCCGGTAACTGCTATTGAAATCCCATTCTTCGCAACACTAATTGTCAAGGACTTTTGTAGGCATGAATATGTTGTTAAAACATCGAGTCGATTCACAATACGATCTGTTGCTCAGGAGTCCAAGAGGAAAACAATTTCATCATATTTTCCATTGTTCAGACCACTCGAATTTTCAGCCATGAAGATGTCTTCAATTGTTTGAATAGCTCAGATTGTGCTTGGACGTTCTCGTTGTTTTTCTAACATCTTCTAGTGGTAACAATCTCCTTTCAAGTTGTTTTTTCTTCCACAATGTTCACAGTTTATATATGAGATTTTATATGATGATTTGTATTATGGCTTATTCATTCTTGTGTTTCCTGTTACTTTGTATTCCTTTTGTTTCTTAAATCTGACACTTGCGGTTCCAGGGGTTGATTGATTTTCCATCTGCAGTACTTTCAAATCTATGCTGTTGTCATTTATTTTCAATTCAACTTCATGATTGAACGGTCTTGATTTCACAAAAGCGATGTTATTTTCTATGAGGGTTTCAAGAGCTGTGATTGCCCCATCGTATGTGGAGAGAAGAGTCAGCAAGAGATGAGACACATTATCGATTTCATCTAATTTAGCTCCAGCGGAAACAAGTTCGGTAACTATTTCATCAAAACGAATGAAATATGATAAAGACACTTCTCCTTGGAGTTTTAGACTCAATAATTGTTTTCTCAAAGCCAGATGAGTAGCAAGACTTCTTTGTTCATAAATGACTTCCAGGCTTTTCAGAATATTTTTTGCAGAATGTTCTTCTCTTTCGAAGCTCAGAAATGAACCACTTAAGTATTCAACTACTGTGCTATTTGCGATCAGATTTTTCTTTCTCCATTCTTCATCTTGTTATAGACCATTCTGGTCTATAACATCCAAAACTTGTAGAAGAGCAAGTAGTGATTTCACACGGAACTTGTAGATGCTATAATGTTCTCCATTGAATGGTTGAATGTTTCGTCGGAATACGACTTTTCAACTGATCCGAGTTTTTCAAGGGGTGAAGGAATGCTTCAACCAGTGGATGAATACGGTTATGATTCCTGCTGGATGTCCAAAAAGCTTACGATAAAGTTAGGATAGGAGGGTTTGTTGCCAAGATGTGCTCGGCAGATATGACCTTATATAAGATAAGGATCCTTGAATCCCATTTCAGGAACCAAACTTTTTGTGTGAGAGTGGAACAAACCACCTCTACAAATTGTCCAATCAAAGCAGGTGTTCCGCAGGGGTCCTGCCAGTTACCGCACGCAGATGACACTGCGATATACGCACATTCGTACTCGAGCAAGGTGGCGAAGCAACAGCTTCAGATCCACCTCGACAGGTTGGTCGTGCCGTACTTCGACCATAACAAAATCGAGATTAATCCTAGTAAAACGGAACTCGTCAACTTTTCGGAGAAATTTACTAACGTGAAGATCTTCGGGAAGTTGCGAGTCGAGGGTAACTGTATTGAGGAGCAGAGAAGCACGTGATATCTGAGAGTTATGTTGGATAGGCGCCAGATATTTCAGAAACATCTGAGCTTGACGATCCAACGAGCGGACGTGGCGGTAAAACGCACGTATGCGCTCATTGCAGGGAACTCGAAGCTTAGTATTGACAACAAGCTGCTAATTTACAAACAAGTAAATAGACAAGCTATGTTATACACTTGTTCCGTATTCTGACTCAAGTATACTTCTTTTCGGAGACTAGAGACGATGCAGAATAAGGTGTCGCATTTGCATGAACAGTGCAGATACTTTCATTGAATGATCTTTCAGATCTGGCAGCAGTTGAGACGGTCACTGATCATATCAGAAGGCTGTCTTATAAATTCTTCAAGTTCTTTCCGTCGAAAAGCCTGCTGACGAGGGACGCCACGATACTTGAGTTATCATGATCAGTCCCATAAACATGGGCTGATCTATGGGTCACTTGATATCTTTCATGAACGTCGCGAATGCGATCGCGCTCATTTCAGGAAAAGACTGGATAGGACAATTCAAGAATTAACGTGATTTCAGAGTTACTTTCAACTGGTTTTTTCATCAACTTTTTCAGGAGGCACTATCACTAAACCTGATATACAATAGACACACTCAACACTATGAAATGAAGCACTTTTGAGTGGAGAGCTACCCGCTAATACCAGCGTGGGCGCTACCCACTGTCCAATCGTAGAACTGTGAGATGGCGTTACTCTACACTGAAGTCTTCTCCTGTCATTTCCTCCCTTTTCCTACACCCATCCTTTTCCTGGCCCCCTATCCCACTCCCATATGTGGGAAGAGTTTCTATTTGTATATATTGTAAATAGTAATTACATTAGTGTATAACCCAAACAGATGACTGAAGAATTTTGATGATGCTTGCGCGCCCTCCCGACTATATCGGGGCTTGGGGGACAGGGCCCGAACAGCGCAACCTTTGAGGGAGAATAATAAAATCGATAATAGCAATATTAGGAATAATATTTTTCATCATATTTCGCCTGTTCATCACACAGGTTCATAACTCTACGAAAAAATCCACGATATTAATCTTTTGAGGATCGTTACACATTTTTAAAATAATTATCACATATAATTTGGTTCTTGGACAGGTATTTAAATGGATGCAATATTAATTCTTATTAAATAAATACGTTGATTACCTTAACTATTTCATGTACATTACAACTGCCCTTTGCACCATAGAATTCAAATCAATATCTCAGGAGTTATCACAAAATCAAAAGTATCGTACGATAGAATAAATTCAAGCTGCCTAACCAACCGATGCGATAACGTTGTATTTTCAATTTCAAGTAGAAACGGGAACCCTTTTCGTGAATGGGGAATACATGGCTACCACACCACAGTCCTTTGATCGTTCCACAATGATTTAGGATGTTTGGAAATGATCCTTAATATTCCAGATTACCAAACATTCCGTCACACTTCAGAATATTACTCATTTCATCGTTAAAAAATGATTTGAGATATCTGGGATGTTCCTGAACGTTCCAGATATTCCACCACATTCTAGAATGTTACGGAATTTTTGAAAATGTTATGGAATGCCCTCGAACGCTTTTGAATATTCTGGACTGTTCTAGAAGTTTCTAGACGATGAAATTCCAGTCTTATGAACTCGAAACCCCCTAGACCGAAATTTGATCTCACGGAAAAGCCACAAGTTGCAGGGATCAAATTTGGACTACATCGTTGGCGGAGAACAGTTCTGATACCGTTAGCAAAATTGCACATTGTAATGATGATGATGATGCACTAGTAATTTAGTGGCTTATTTTTTCTTGAAATGACGCAATATCGTGATCAAACCGATTGGTAATATTATGCCGTAACCGTGACCTACAAAAAACTCTCATAATCTAAGAAGATTATCATTTTGACCTCTTTATACTTCTTGTAGAAGGTCACCTGGTTTATAGCATCTTCACATATACTGTAGTTTATATTGCATACGCATCTTTTCGATTCTTCATTAAAAAAGTTACGTTTCAACATCGATTTGTAATACATATATATGTTATATGTTGTTGAAAGTGAGATATAACATATATGAAATTCAGAAGTGATACAAGAGATAAATCAATGAAAGGCGAAGTTACCAGATGCTGTTTTACAACCTAACCTTCATTTGAGTTGTTTAATCGATTGATGACCTATTTATTTTGTAGAAATTCATATTGAATATAGGATGAGGAAAATAGCTTTTGTCTGATTTCTACAACGATTTTTATTTGTTACCATCGGTTTCGGTTTGTTAGACCATTTTCAAGTAACTTGAGTATTTTTCACTAACAAATTCTCAAATATACAATTAAATAGTAGGTATATGTGCTTTTGGTACCTGCAATAAGTACCTGAAATAACAAAATGTTAACTAAATTATCAATACCAATTCCAAAACAATAATTATTTAGAAAATTACCAACTATTGATCCCAAAAACTATACTTGTGGATTGGTACAACTTCCAATGGATTCTAACCTAGTTGTCAAAATTCATAAATTCAAAAGAGGAGAGCTGCAGAGTTCTAGTTGGTCATTGAGAGTTTTGAAATTGGGGTTTTTATATAATTTATTTATTTCCAGTGCTTCCAATAAATTCAACTCCCTTCTTTCATTGCGCGTGTGGAGAATATTCATGTTTTCTTTATTTATTGTGTGGTTTGTTTCTTCTCGATGTCCATGTATAGCTGATTTTTTATCTGATAATCCCTACTCACGGTATCTTCTGTTGAAATTTCTGCCTGTCTGGCCTGTATAAGCTGCTGAGCACCACATTCTAGTCTATATGTATATGCCCGATTTTTCCACTTATCCTTTTTGGGTTTTGCGTTGAATAACATGTTCCCTGAATTATTCTTACTAGTAAATGATATTATTATGTTGAATTTTGAAAAATAGCTTTTTATGCTTTCGTAAAGCTTTCCGGAATAGCTTATACTATAGCATATTTCTTAGCTTCAGTTTCTTCATGATTTCGATATAGTTTATTCCTGATCAATTTTTGGTTTTTATTGAAGATAATGGACTGAAAAATTCCATGGGGATTGTACCGTGTGTTAAAGTATTTTTTCTATATATGTTTAACTGAACTGTATTATTAATTTTTGTGGTAGTGAGATCATGAAAGGTAATGCTGTTGTTTTGTTCGATTTCGAACGTGAATTTTATCTTATCGTGGAAAGTGTTGAGGAAATTCAAGTACTGATTCATCTGTCTCTTCGAGCCGTCAAAACATACAAGGATATCATCCACATATCTGAACCATAATAAAAAGTGTTACTGCGATGAGACATTTTTCAGCATACATGTGTTTTCTAAGTTGTCCATAAAAATATCTGCTAGTAGGGGACTCAACGTTTACCCCATTGGAAAGCCTGAATTTTGCAGGTAAAAGTTTATAGTGTACTTGAAATAATTTTGTTTGAGACATATATCAAAGAGGTTGCATAATTCCTCAGTGATATGTGGATTGGTATTCTGTTTATCTTGGTATGTCTTTAAGCAGAGGAAGGCATTCGTTTGTTGGAATATTTGGTAACATGTTTTTCTCATCAAAGGATACTGATTCAATGTTTTCAACGTTGTTATTATTATTCAGCGTATTGGCTGGGTCTGGTTTGTTAGCTCTCTGAACTTAGAATTCAAGAATTTAGACAAGTTACCGGTTGGAGCATCGATGTAGAATACCACTGTTTTGGTGGGGTTGTCTTCTTTATGGAGCTTAATCAAACCGTACATCCCTTGAGGTTGGGAAATTCATACATGTTCTTTTCTTAATATCCCAGGATGTGAGAAACAGCATCTACGCATACAATGCTGTAACCTTTATCTGCCTTTGTTAAATCAGTTTGTCGTTGTTTCTCTTCTTTTTGATATTCTCTACCATTTTCTCAACTTCGCTGGAACTAGGTGATGGTATATCTTCACAAATAATGTCATCTAATTTTTTTTTAAAAGACGAGTGATGCAGACAAGTATTTTCGACTAAAATATACTTGGAGATTGTGAACAATTCATTTTGAAATTAATTACCTTCTTTTTAACTGTATAATGATAAAATAGAAACATGAAAAGCTTTTTCTCAGAAATTATTCTCTCTAAAGAAATATTTTTCCACTTCACCATACGGAGAGTTGATATTTATATTCTTGTCGACAAAAGTTCGAAATGTTTATTTCTCACTTATTGAAAGTGAATTTTGCCAGAGTTCATGCAACCTTGTGACGAGCACTTTCTGTTTCATTAAATTGCTTAAAGTGAAAATATATTTGGAAGATACGTTACGAGAGATGAACCCACATATACGTTCTCAATACAATGCGTTGAATGAGCATTAGTCACGACAGGATGCTTTCATTTTGATGGAATTTATTCAATGGATTCAGTTTTGTTTGAATTGTATTGATTTCTCTTCTGCTTCCGATGTGAATTGAATCAAGGACTTAATTAAATGCGAATGAATTTATCCACTTTTGTATCAGTGAAACCAAATACAGCATGAAAACTTATTATAAAATTTTTAGTGGACTCAACAGGCCCTCACCAACTCAACATGAAGACTTGAAAAATCATGCATGTTCATAGGACGTGACCTGAACTATGTCATTCAAGTTGGAATTCTTTCCCAAGTTATTTATTTAAGTTATTTATAAGTTATTTACAAAATGGTTTATCTACGAACTTTTTGATCTCTTTTCCAACCAACAAAAAAACAGCATTTGAAAATATTATTTGGATCACCAAACCTCGGAAAGTAGCTTTTAATCTTTTTGACGACTCACGAATATTTTTCAGCGTCGCATCCTGTTTTCGATTTATAAGGAGTGTGTTCATGTTCATATTTCATTCAATTTGAATTCTTTTTGCAAGTATTCAATATTAGATTATTTTGATTTTATCAAATAGTTTTCAAGTTGGTAATTTCTGCTTCGGCTTTTATAAAGCTCTCATCGATCAGGACCCGACATAATTAATTTGAGTCTTGACTATTTTAAAGAGTGAGTTTGATGTCGATGTTGGTAGCAAGCGCAATGAATATATCTGTCAAGGTTGCCTACTTTCTCTATGCAGCGGCCACTGCCCCTGTCATCTGAAAAAGATGTAATTGGTGCTTTAAAAATACACTATCTTGAAACAGGCGAGGAAGATGTGGAGTAAATATTCGACTAGGTAATTTTAAATTTCCATCATAAATATTCATTATCCCGGAATACTCTTACTACTTTCAAAACAATGAAATCGAGTAATATTCTTAAGTAAATTGCACTGAAATGTAGATTATGTAATTATGAAATGTGATTTGAGTTACTTGAATTTACACAACTATTCGCTACATATTATCCTTCTGTTATAAATCTACACAAAAGGTCTTTGTTGGCATATATGTCTAAGTCTCAATATTCAAAATAATGGTAACACATTATAATCAAAAAGTTGTTTGGAAGGATACGATATTAATCCTCATCAAACGTATTCAAAAAACACTTTATTGTGGGTTTTTCACTAAACAGTTTTACAAAAACTCATCACATGTTTCTCCATACAATGGCTTCTTCGGCTGTGTCTTTACTAACTGAAACTGTTTAGTGAATATCTCGCAATGAAGTGTTTTTTGAATACGTTAGTTATAGATTTTCATCAAGTATCGGCCAATTCCATCATATATCATAAATCCTCATCAAATAAACACGTTAGTTGCCTTGACCATTTATTTATAATTCAAAATCTCTTAGACCATCGCACGAAAAAATGAATTCAAGTGGTCTGATAAACTGAGTGGAACGCGTGATAAAGAAGGGTTGCAGTTGCGTTGATTTTGTTGTTGTTAGTTGTGAACATAACTCTGTTTGGGTTTCATTATTATTAGGTGGAGTAACCGGCTTCGATCAGGAAGTTGATATGAGATTGTCTGGTATTCGAAACAAAATCCAGAACATTCCAAAGCATTCAAGACTGTTCTGGAATTTTACACAATGACTTGGGATGTTATTAGATATATACTCGAACGTTCTAGAACTTTTCACAACATTGCAGAATGTTCCCGTATCTTATGTTATGTTGTTGAAATGCTATCAAATAGTCTCGAATTGTCATGTCATGCTAGAGCGAAACTTTCAGTCCTTATATCTTCACGAGCACACCCTCAGGTAGAAATGGGAACCTTCTTCATGGACAATCTGAAATGATATTATGACAGAGAAAATAATGTAGGCATATAATATATGTTAGGCTACCTGTGCGAATCCTGGTCGAGTTGCTTGTATTATATAAAAATTGAGGTGAGGGGGTCTAAAATACTCTTAATATTTCTATAAACTCCAAGAAGGTTCTATAAAGTTCCTATACAATAAAAAGACAATAAAAACTTTTAAAAAATATAAGAAGAAAAGTAATTACATGATTCAATACAAACAAATAGTGTTAGAGATAGGTACCTAAATAAAGATACTACTGAAATCAACAATAATTATTAATAGTATTCCAATAGATATAATAATAAAACAATGATAATGGAAATCATTCAAGCAGTAAATGAGCGGAAAGCGGAAAAATAAATACACATACATGTGAATGATATACATATTAATGAAATACTCAGTGAGTACTTATTCCAAGAACGATAAACAATTCATAATATAATAGATGATGTGAAAAGAAAAAATATGTTCAGCGATAATTGAAAACTAAATCAATTATGAAAAAAAAATCGAAAACAAGCTTTTATCGACTTGCATGCAACAATTTATATGATATGAGAGCTGGTCGCGAAATTTGTCTGTGTAGATAAGTAAGAATGCAATATGTAACTTGATCTCAATGAGAAATTCTAAAAAAATATGTTTTTGACACAGAAGAGGTAAATTCTACTACATTTTATATCATATAAATGTAATAAATGTAATGTAATGAATTGATGGGTTTGAATTGATTTTATACTTATTTTCTTCTCTTTAGAGTATGTCAATAAAATCTCATGATTAACAAATTCACTCTAGAGAATGAAATCTGATGCAGCTATCATTTTCTGGGGGTCAATAATATTCACTTCCTAATGACAAGTGCAATATTTTCATATGCAGATTTTCACTTTCTGACGAGTACAAAACAACTCATTGCGCCTTCTTCATTATTTTATTAATGTCAATGTTGGAAGTTGCATAACGAAAGTAATAATGCTCATCAAGTTATTGCTTATTCGACCTTTGAAATACAAGAATTGCATGAAAATGCACACTTCATTCGTCAGTTGTTTGGATGGAAATTATTCAATACAGAAACTCCATTCACTGACCTAAAAATGGATTCTATTCAGTTCATGAAATAACATTGTCGAATTGTGAATCTTGATTGAAAACAAAAATAACAATATTAATTTTCAGATATTGTATTAATCTAAAATAAACTGTTTTTTCGGCAAATCTGTATCAAATTTTGTGGACACATTCTATTTATAGTTGTTTTGAAGAAGTATTGTTGCTCTTGACGGGTTTTTTTTTCATTTTTATTGTGAAAAGGCACTTTACTAGTATGATATATGTTCATTTCGGTGGGTCACCTCTTTGGTCTCGAAATTTTATGAAATCGATTCTTTAATTCATTCAAGAAATTTTCATACATTTAGGAAATTAGAAACTGAGTTACAATAACTTGGATGGTTATTCATTGATTAAAAATGAGTTTCCTTGGAACATTTGTGGATAGAAATTCGGGTAGGATAAGAAAAAATTGCTATGGGAGTATGTTACAGACCTCCTAAAACTGATCATGTGGCTTTCTTGAACAGTCGAAAACGTTTTGATAAACATTCATCCTGAATTTGAGCATATTATATCTCTTAGGGATTTCAATATCGATTATTTCAATACAGATTCTAACTTATTGAATGATTTCAGATCAGTAACTGAATTATTCAATTTCACGCAAAACATTTCTGATTTCACGAATCAACTTATGAATTTAATCGATCATCTTCACTCCAATTTTGAATTAAATAGCATAGGTGTGGTTGATATGGGATTTGTTAGACACTTGTTAGGATCGTAATAATCAATTGAACCGTATAGACGACTGAGTTAATTACTTGAATAAAACCATTTTAGTCGTAGTAAGTCATTATGCTCCGACAAAAACGCTGATTTTTAACTCGAACAAAAGGTGAAACCAGCCCTGGATAACGGATAATATGGAATTGTTGCAGAAACTGAGAGACAAGGCTTTGAATAAATATAAAAAATTTAAACTGCAGCCCCATTGGGAATATTACAAAAAAATTGCGAAATTTTAAAACTTCGGCCATAAAAAAAGAGAAGAAGGCATATTTAGATTTCAAACTTTCCAACTGTACCTTAAAAGAAAAATGGGAAGAAATGAAAAAATCAACTTAATACTGTAATACCGCAATCATTGAAACATCCTGAAGAATATAACAATTTTTCAAATAATAAACTCGGAAATAATTGAATGCCTAATAATGATATATTAAATTATTATAATAATAGTGAGGTGAATGAATCGGAACATTTTTTTTTCAAACATACAAATGAAGATGAAATGATGCAAATTATTAAAGACATCAAAACAAAATACTATGGTCATGATAATATGGACTGTCAAATCATTATACTTTGTTGTCTATTCATTTTACCCTTCTTGACGAATATTTTCAATGCCTGTATATATGAGAATTATTTTCCTACCGCCTGGAAAAGAGCATTTGTTTTACCTTCTCCTGAAGTTCCTACTGTAATTGATTACAGCAAGTTGAGAAGTATAAGTATGTTTCCAACTCTGTCTAAAATTTTAGAAAAATTTCAGGAAAACAAATCCGCACCTATCTTCCAAATAGAAAACTACTTTCTGAACATCAGTCTGGCTTTAGGAGCGGATACAGTGGTTCGTCGGCCTTGAGTGTTATTACTGATGATATAGTAAAGACGCTAGATAGCAACAAAATGTGCGTTTCTATTATGATAGATTATTCCCGTGTCCTTGATTTGAATAACCAGTGAAACTCCTCAAATCGTATTTAACAGATCGTCAACAACATCTGAGATTGAAGATGAAATTTCAGATAGTCTAACCATTCAACGGGGTGTACCACAAGGTAGCATTCTTGGTCCTTTTTTATATACATTGTATACTTCAAACTTGCATCATCATTTTTCTTATCGAAATTTTTATTTATATGCCGATGATACTCAAGTAACACTATCGAAAAAACATTTTCTAAAAGGCAATTCTTCAAAATTTTGCGCCATTTTATTCGAAAATGATATTCAAAAAATAGAAGCTACGAATAGATTACGAATCTGTATCAATGATGATGTTATCAATTTCAGCGATCATGTAAAAAATCTTGGTTTACATCTGGACTCAAAATTGCAATTCGACAAACATATCACTTGTAAACTGAAAACGGCATACGCAGCTCTGAAATTGTTTTATCCTCATCGATGTAATGAATTTAAAAACAAAAAAAATGTTATCCGACTCGATGGTTCTATCACATTTCAACCATTGTGACATAGTTTATGGTTCATTTTTTCGGAAATATGATGCCTTTTGTATGCAAAACCTACAAAATTCATGTCTATGTCTAATTCTGAGTCTCTAAAGAAGATATAGGATTTCACATAAGCTTAAGGAAATGGGCTGGTTAAGTATGTTCAATCGTCGTTCACTACATTCACGTTGTTTTTTTATAAAATCATCTGATGTTCAGAGTCTTGATTTGAGAATAGAGAATCCTATTGATATTCCACTGCATAATAAATAAATATTCAAATCCCTCTTCTCTTATCAGATTGCTATAACTGCCTCTTCACTGGAAATAAATAATCATTCCCAATTTTGCATTGTCTTTGAATTCTTTCAAAAAAACAAAGAAAAAATTGTTGACCTACCAACGACATAACCTAGTGAATAAAATGCATCATTTCAGTTTATATTTGTTCAACCAGTTATATATTAAGTATTGATTATTTATAAGGGTTATGGGTACTTACTTTATTATAAGTAGGTATGTTTTTTATCATTTATTATTTTTTAGGGGAGTGTGGAAGAATCGGTCAACTGACCTAACACGACTCCTTCTGCTTTGCTGTCTTCTTCGGGTTAAGTTTTACAGTTCTGTAATTATTTTATCGGCAAACAATAAACAATTCATTATTATTATTATTATTGAGTTTCAACTTGAAATTTTCCCCTCTCAACTTCACCGTCTGAAAATACACGGTTCAAATCACATGTGAAAGGAGAAAAAATTAATCCACTCAGACATCAACGCAATTTCTTCTTGAGGTTACTTTCGTTTTCGATGATTGTATCACTACACATCTTTCTGGTTTCTGATTCTGTTGAAATCAATATCATACAGCAAGATTCACAATACTTTTAGAATTATTTTGAGAACAGAGATGATCTTTCGAATTTACGAAATTCATGATCGTAAGCTTGATATTTCTTTTCATATTTTATGTTGAAAGTGTCCAACACCATGAAAGCTCAGAAGAAACTTTCATGTAAACAGTGATGTTAATTGAATTCTCATGTTCTTTTCATGAATACTCATTCATTTACAAATAACTGATATATCAATGTACTATGGTAAATATGTTTGGATTCAGTAATATGAACCATCTAAAGCAGATGAAATTGTTCGGAGCATTTTATAATAATTGCAAAAGTTATGAAACTAAAAGCAAATGAAAAAGTACATTCAAACGATTCTCAATCTGTTTCTGCAACCCTTTAGTTGGACCGGGAGTTATTGAATGTTGCGATTAAATTAGCGCTAGATTTTTGCCACGTTGATTCCTATCTTAGAGCGCCTTAAGGTTTGTCCTGTAGTGCTTGTGTTTTTTCCTTAAAAAAAATACGTAACCTTTTGAATTTTTCTGAAAATACTCAAATTCTCGTATTTGCAAAATTTACACATCTACAAATTCACAACTGAAAATGAACTAAATAAAGGGCTCCTACTTTGCCAAAAATCAGTTGTTACTTTTTCAATAAATCACTTAATCATTTGAATTGCATTGAAAAAATATCAATCACTTGATGTTAATTAAGTAAGGCTGATGGCTTCACTTCTTGCAAAAAACCTCATCTGTGGAATCGACAGAAAATTGAATCCTCGAATATCAAAGATAAACGAGACCTCCTCAGGCGGTCAGTTAGGAAGCCAAGCTTTGACACCGACCGTCGACGAGATTCGTCTTCTGTGTTTCACTTCAGCTTTCATTGCAAGGCAACTAGTTGAAAACAGAGCCCAAACTGAAAACTGCAGTAAAAGACAGAAGACGAATCTCGTCGGTAGTCGATGTCACAGCTTGGCTTTTCAAATGACCGCCTTGATGAACCTTGTTTACCTTTGATATTCGAGGATTCAGTCTTCTGTCGATCCCATAGATGGCTTTTTCTTTTCAGGACAGTTCAGTAGTTCAGCCTAGCACTACTTATGAGACCTGGCGGGTCGAAAGAGCGCTGCCGTGATCCTCATGCATTTTAATTTTTTATGTGAAATCAATAGCTCTCTCAAATTACTGTACGAAAAGTATAGTATAGTACTGTACGAGAAGTAGAGTAATTTAAGTAAAGTAAATCCACATGCGAACAAGTTACAGTCAAATTTTCAACTTCGAATTGAAGATCTTACAAAACTTTCTAGTCCTTAGTCCCCTAGCAAATACTTTGCTGAACCCCAAACTTCCAAAATGATACGAAAATTGTGATAACTGGCTGTCATTCACTGAAACCGACGTTCGGAGTTACGGGGGTAGACATTTTCAAAATAGTTATTCGTTTGTGAAATATTATCACAGCTTATTTCGATCTTTCTATAGCTAATTCAGATGAAATATAGAAATGATAATAGCGTCTTCATTTTACATAACAAACAATTTTTTTCAACTCAAATATGTATTATTCGCATAATAGGCGGAATTCCTCTTTTTTTTAATTATATGAAAGTTGAAGGGGTTATATTTTATTAGGAGTGATTAAGTTTTTTTGGGAAAGAAAGTTTTTGGCTTTCTACTACTCCATCTTGATACAAAAAATGTGGGAATCTTCCAAAGAAAGGAAGGAAGAAATCATTTTTTAAAAAATGAAGTAACTCTAAACATAGATGTGTAGATCATTCACAGACACAGAATGGAAGAAAAAGCCCTTCTGAAACAGCTACTTTCATATAAACATTGAATTACACGAAAAAAAAAATTCTTTCGAAACAAATACTTTTATATGAACACTGAAATACACAA
>WOGR01000061.1:0-32893 GCA_015342045.1 Leptinotarsa lineolata | reverse complement strand
AATGACATTATTTTGAAGTAGTACTAAATAATATCGCCATTCAAGTTGGTTTCCTACAATCCCTGCCCAAACATTAACCTTTTGAGGGTATTGCGTGTGTTTTTCTCTCATCCAGTGAGGATTTTACTTTCGCCAGTAGCGGCAATTTTGCCCATTAGCATGACCGTTAAGACGAAAAGTACAATCATCAGAAAACATAATGTCTTCTAATTGGATGATATTGCTATCCAACATGTCCATCATTTGCTCACAAAAATAAGTTCTTCTATCAAAGTCGTCTTCCATGAGCTCCTGACTAGGCATCATTTTATAGGGATGCATTTTGTTTTCTTTTAATATGTTTACTATCTATGTATGTGGGTTTTCCTCAAACTCAAGCATCACATCTAATTAGAGTTCATCACTCATTGGTTGAAGTAGGGGTAGTATTTTTCGATTGAAGTATTTCACATTATAATTAAAATTTGACGAATTTCGGAATTATTTTAAAATATGTTCAGTAACCGAAATAATGAATTTACTCCATTTGGCTTTTATACACTGTATATAATATATTACGTAATGCGCCCATTGACGTCTTCTACAATAATTTCGTCATAATGTGCATTTGACCTACTTGTATCACTTTAAACAATCTTATTAATTGAAATACACTAGTATCAATGTTATTTTAACAACTTTCTGATTATTCATCTTTTTTTTCTGAGATGGTTTTTATGAAGACCACTTGGTATGATATGTCATACCAACCAAAAAATATCCAATTTCTCGACAAAACATTCAGATATATGAAGTTTTTCATTAAATATGGCCACTCAACTGACTACTTTCACATCAAAACTACATACAATTTTTGATTGTGGAAAATTTGTTTACCCAAAGAGTACTTGCATTACCGACTAAAATAAGTCTTTTCCCACTTTCTCCAACTCGAGTGTAATCATTTCGAACTGAAAACTCCGCCTCATGGATATAGTGAAAAACTAATTGTTCTTTCGATTGCTTCAATGCTACTTGCGATTTAGTGCTCTAGTTTTTACTCACCAATACCCAGTGAAGAGTGAGTGACGTAACCGTAGCCAAAATTACCCATTCAGTTTGCCAATCTATTATGAAGAAGAGATTAAAGTCATTTTCGAGGCGCATAACAAAAGGCCCCAATTAACACAGAACAATATCAAGCAAGCAGAGGAATTTTCCAGGCTCTGTATTGTGCACAAACAATGCATTAGCTTTCCGAACAACACAATGAAAAGCGATGTGAATTTGTTGACAAGGCAAATTTGTTCAGAATACACAACCAAGTCATGCTCACATCATGCAAAGAGTCGAATTTCGTCCCAGTATCTCAATATATACCAACAGACCGGAAAATATCAAGGAAAATAAAAAACAGGGAAAATATTGAGGAAAAAGGATGGGATCCACTGTAACAATAAATTAAAAATTCTCATGCTAAACCTTCGAAAGCATCAGTATAAAGTGATCCAACTTTTCTGAATAAGGAATGATTGCATAATATAATAGTTATTTGATTCTGTATGAAAATAACGTCAGTTCATACATTAACAGCCAAATTTTTAGAGTTTCAATACAATACTTTTCTAATATAACATTACCGTACAATCATTATTCATCTGTATTTATTGATCATTAAATAATTTCATTTGCTCCTGACATAGGTTGTAACCTTTCCAGGAGAAATATGGAATGATTTTTTTTATAAAATAAGAATTTCATAACTGTATTTTATGTCTGTACTTCTATTTAACAAGTTCAAAAGAACTGGTTCAGTACCAGGACACCTTAAAAGGATTCAGGGAATGAAAACCAAATGGAGATAGATTTTTGAATATACAGTGCCCGCCAAAAAGTCATCACCATATGGATACCTTTTGTATAACTGATTCAAAAAAGTAGTATGTTATTTTTGAAATATCGAAATGTTTCTGAATACGAATTACACCTGAATTTGAGACGACGAGAAAATACATTTTTATTTGATTCTTAAATTTCATTTTTTTGTATAATTGTTGATTTTTGCGGTGCAAAGTAAAAATAACATGAACAAAATATTGAAATAAGTACCAATATCTGTAAATCACATATGATACAATTATTAATAATACTTTTTGATGATGTAATCCGATTCTGATGATAACCGTTCCAAAGTAAACTTTTTAATTAAAAAGAATATTGAGTATATGCACTAATGAATAAAAAAAGTTAGATAACGCTCTCTAATAAATTTCAGTATTCCCATTAAAAATTTGAATGGATGAAGTCTGCATAGACACAGATTTGTTGCGCGTCTTTCTTTATATTTCCACGAATATAATGTTCTAAATTTCATCAGTTCGGACTCCCATTGTCTAATATGATTCAAAATCTGTGAAAGAAAAAAGAAAAGCTAAGATATCAATTATATTGAGCAATCAAACCTGAAATGAAAATACAATAAAACGAATAAAATAATCAAGATACAAAATGAAATTGATTGCAAAGGAAAAAGAAATGAAAAAGAGGAAGACCAAAAAATTAAAAATAAATGAAGCGGATACTAACAATCGAAACGTCGTGAAGTAACTTGGTTTGAAATATTTCTTTAATTTTTCAATTTATTTTGAATTTTTTGCTTATTTTAATTTTTTTTATTTCTTTATACTCTGTAGTCATTTTCATTTTGTATCTTGGTTATTTTATTCGTTTTATTTTCATTTCAGGTTCAATCGCTTAATATAATTGATAATATTTTAACTTTTCATTCTAATTTTATTTGTTTTTTTACAGATTTTGAATCCTAGTCCAAACTAATGAAATATAATTCAAACATAAGATTTTACATTTCTCTGTCCATATTATTCTGAAACAAAACATAGCCTATTGAATTTTTCAATTTTTGCATCATATGAAGTTTAGATCTTCATTCACCAACCGGCAGAAGTGTCGAAAAGAAAAAGTTCAATCGAATCCATGAACAAAATTCAAGTATTATTTATAATTTCTTCCTAATTTTTTTTACTGACGCCTCACTCGAATTACTGCCAGAAATATATTTCCCTTCATTTTCAATAACCTTGAATGAGAACTTTGGAATCTATTTTTTAATGAGTTCTACCAGGAATATCTAGAAAATTAGCCCAACTGTAGTTACTGATATATTTTTAGGGTATCGTTGAATGACAATTTTGGCGGATTCTCGGTTGGTTCGATTTTCGCCATAAATCACAATGACACTTAAACTGTTTATACTATTCAGATATTTAGTAATATCATTTTCCATAAAAGGAAAACAACAATGCCATAGAAGCTTTCATTTCAAAATTCAATCAAACCTGTAAATATAGAATGGTCTTACAAAATAATTATTCACAAACAACAAAGGTTTTATATTGCCAAAAAGTGTAACAATTTCATCTCACATAACATAGAGATATTGGTATTAATTTCAATATTTTTTTATGGTTCGTTCACTTTGAACCATAAAAATCAACAATTATGCAAGAAATTTCAATAAACTATTAAATTTATATTGTATCTAAAAAGGAATATGAAAATTCTAGGGAACTATACAGATTTGTATTGAGTGAAGCTAACAGAAGAGGCCAGTATCATAATATTTTTTTCAGTGTAGAAAGCTTCGGCTGTGAATTTGAGTATTATTAGTATTCAACATTTTCTAGTAAAAAATTATAGAAAAATGTGAGTAATATGATCTAAAGCAAAATTTACATTTTTTGACATTCCTCGTATATGTTTGAAACAACTTTGAAATACAGAATTTCTGGAAGAATAATTTCAAATGAAAAATGGGTTTTCACTGCGTTCAAATCGTTTACCAACATATTCAGAATTAGGTGAATACTCAAGTCTAGGTTGCGAATCAAAGTAATTGAATTTGCTCCTCTGTGATTGACCTGGAAGATAGTGAGTTATGAATCTGGTCAACTGTGATTGGTTCAAAGGTGCGAGCCATGAGATTATTACCTACTCAACAAGAAAAATTAACATATTTGATGCTTTTCAAACTGGTCATAGAAAAAGTAACATTTGAAAACTTCTTAAATTTAGACACTGCGAAAATTATTACCCGAATCTCATTCATTGCAAATGTTCCTCCGTTGCTGCAGTAGATTTTCTTTTCCACGACCTTAAATCGCTGTCGACTTCGAACAAACTTGGGATCTTAATCAAATGGAATTAGTTTTAATCGCTCGGTCTGCCCGGTCAATAAGTAGGTCGAACTATGGACAAAGGTCTTGGAGACGATGGGACTTCTGGGATTTGGAAGATTTAGGTACAACAATTTACGACAGTTATGGCGTCGTTAGAGTGAAGAAGATTTCGAAGAGGTTCGAAATCGGTTTATGATCGATACTGGAATAAAGGCTTTACTGATGTGTTAACGTCAATGAGAGTGCAATAAAGTTACTGAAGAGCAAATAAGCTGCTGCCACCGCAGAGAGATAGAGAGAGACAGATAGAAATCTACGCTAAAAACCACTATCGAAACAGAGTAAGTGATATACAGAACGGATTGAATCACTGGCGTAAATAAGGAAGTTTTATTATACTTTGAGGTATTTGTTGTCTCTGTTAAAATCGTAAATCCGTGCTTTGTGATTTTGATGAAATTACTTCAAACATTTTTATGCTTACCGAAGATGATGATCAAGAATCAATTGATTTTATAGAAATACATACAACATTGGGTGTTCAAACTAATCAGCATTGGATACATACAATAACAGTAGTAATAATGAGTGTATTCATACATGAATAATACATATCACGACCCTAGAATAAACAAATATTCACTGAGCCAGGAATTAAAAAAATCTTTTTCCTTTTGTTCCAATATTCTTTTGTATTTCATTGTATTTAACTATATGTCATTATATTTCATCGTGTTCTATCTCACAGCATGTATCATATTTGAAGTATTTAATTGGATATCTTGGATCTCATATTATTTTATTGTAGCATCATTATATCTGTTTTATTTTTTTACATCTTTATATTTTACATATACACATGATTTATTATATTTCATCTTTTCCTCTAAAAATCTTCAATTTTTTATTATAATATTTTCTATATTATTATATCTATATTAATATATTCTCATATCTTTATTAACCTGTACTTTGTTCATGAGAAACAAGTGCTTGCAATTATCTCCACACTATTTTATTCAGACCATGTAGCCTCTCAGTTTTATTTATTTTTCTTTCATTTTGAATAAAGTTATAATTATTTTTTCCCGTAGTGTGCGTTGGTCAGGCCCTATCCCCTAAAGCCCCGATACATTCGGGAGGGCGCGCCAGCATTATCAACCAACGACCACTCCTCACACCGTGGGGTAAGTGATCGTTGGGTCCGAGAATCATGTGCCCTAAACAAGCGCAATGAGCCAAGAATGACAGCCATCTGCATCTGTCCGACTAAGATTTCTGCCTTAGTGCGGCAAGCCGGTATGATTTTAAGATTCGAGAGAGGAGAGGGCATCATTCCACCAAGGACTCCAATAATCAGAACAACCATCTTGACAGAATGGTGTAGATATAGTCTGCGGAGTTTGAATAAAAAATCTCGATTTCCAATCCGTTTTTTCTTCTCTTTTCGGACGATATTGGTCTCGCCAGGAGCTCAGAATTCCACGACAAATATCGTCTTGCTCTGGTGGTTGAGAAGGACTAGTTATGAACAATTTGAACACCTACTTCGTTACCATCCATAGTTCTTTTTAATATTCTACATTTCATTACGTTTTGCATCACATTTCAGTTTTTGGGTGTATTTTATCATAATTCGGTAACGACATGATTTTAATTTCAATAAACAAACCTATACTCTTCATTTAAACAATTGGGGATTGTACCTGTCATTCGAAGGAGGTTGAAGGTAGGGGTGGCATTTTTGCGTTGAAGAATGTCAAATTATAATTTGAATTTAACGTCTTTCGGGATTTGTTTTGAGTATGTACAGTAACCAAATTGATGATTTCATTCCATTTGGCTTTTAGACACTGTATGTTCATGTGGAAGTTTTTTCTCGAAATTTGCCACAAAATTACTTTTCCAAATATGTAAAACACCCTGTATAGACCTAGTTTCTGATTATTTACTTGTATTTTTTATATTTCACCACCAAACTCCGAAAATGTTTCTGTTCACGAGTAATTTGAAGTTTATTTTCAGATTTTTCGAGTTTACGACTAATCCAAAAAAAAATCTCTACGCTCCAGTTAAGATGAACTTCAATCCTGTTAATGAATCTGTAGATGGAGCTGTTAATTCAACATCATATTCTTGTGAAGAGGCTTGGGTGAGTTCATAATCACAACTAATTTAGCGCGAGAGTATCTACAAAACAAAACTCAAAACATACACCCCAATGAGAATTGGCATTGTATTCGATTCACAATCCATAAATTGTGGTTCTAGTCAAACACTGCCAGGCCTACTAGCCCGGATTTTGTACTCTTTAACAAAAAGTCATGGGTGCGAATCCACTTTCGACCAGATATTTTTCTAGTTGAAGTTCAGTTGATTTTACTTCGTTATATATAGCTGATGAGACTTCGAATAGCCTACGTGGCTTCGAGAGTTATGAACATAACCTTCCTGGAACATATAAGGCTAATGACCACATCAGTCGGTGCGCTTAAAATCTAAAAAAAAACTACAATAAAATAATACATAACTGTGTAAATTATAATAGAAACTTCTGAGGTTGCACTGAACTTTATGGCTGATATGTCGCATTAATGAACTCTAGAACAATGATAAGAATTGTAATAGAAACTTGAATATTAGACGTATCAATCACTACGATGTAATATTACAAAAAATACACATTCTCACCATTCATAGAAACAATCGATCACTATTCAAATTTTTCATTAATAGATAGAAATAGTAACATCGTTTGAGATTGCCCTCTGATCGGGCTTCACAAACAACTCCACCAAAGAAGCTATTATCTGTTTTCTGGACCTTCGCCATAGGGGGGATGGGGGGAGCCTCCCCCCTGCTTTTTCGACTTGGGAAAAAGTTGGGAAATTTTGGGCCGTGAAGATAGAAAAAAATAATAGTAAAAAATGAATGAAAACTAAAAAATATGAATGAGAGAAAAGAGAGAGAGAGAGGTAATAAGAAAAGGGAAAGAACCAGGAGAAGGTTGGGATATCCCAACATGCATAAGTTGGAGATCCCATACTTTAAAATTCTGAGTTCTTCTTCAAGAAAGTTTAATTTCTCCCAAGAGAACAGTTCTGAACAGTCCACATATTTTGAAGTGACAATTTTACAAAATTCCCAACTTTTCGCTGTTTTTTCGACATGGAAAAGTTGGCGAATTTCGGGCCGTGAAGATAGAAAAAATAATAGTAAAAAACAATAAAAGAAATTAGAATTAGTGAGATTAGAAAGGTGTTGGATACGCTTATCGTGTTTCTTCAGGACGATGTGAAGGTGGTAATGGAGAAATTGCGACCATTCTTTGAGGTTTTCCAGTTTCCTCTCAGAAAGAGTACCCTAACGAAGAGGAATGTAGCTGCGGTGTGCAAATACCTACCAATCGACCAACCAGTCGTCGATGCTCTCACAAGTGAGATGGAGGTGTTACTCGATTTGGCCAGTGACTCTAAGTCAATGGGACAGTTGGTGTCCAAATCGCTGCCGACTAAGGACGCGCTGAAATTGGCGCAAAACGTGCTGAGGCTCGTTGTAACAGCCGGTTATTCTGTCCCATCAAATAAGAGAACCTTCAGTTCGCTGAAATTTATAAAAAACTCTCTGAGATCCTCCATGTATGATAGTCGACTAGAAGCATTGCTCTTAATACAATGCGAGTAAGATCTAGTCGACTCACTGGAGGACTCAGAGGAGTTAGTCCAAGTCTGGACAAAACTTAAGAACAGAAGGATTAAACTCCGATAATTTCATTTTTTCATTCTTATTGTATATAATGTCATTCTTTGGCTCAACCCTCGGCTCAACCATCAAAGTTCCTCTGTTCATTTGAAACAAAAAGTTTATTTACATTTTAATTCCTGGTCCAAAATAGAATAATTTCCATTATTATTTTTATAATTACCAAATTTTTTTTTTGTGCATACCCTAACGGGCATAAGCATTCAGCCAATCTTTGGAAAGCTAAGTGAGAAGATGAATATATTATATTAGTAATTAATCCCTCGGCTTTCATTTTTTCAAAAGTTGGGAAATTTTGCTGGTGGGGTTGGGAAAATTTGGATTCCTCCCCCCCTGGTTTTTCTTTTCGCTACGGCCCTGTCTGTTTTGAATGATAATCTGTTCAGTTGCCCTGAAATCACGAAAAACTTAGGATTTGAATAAATAAAGAATAATCAGAACGATGTGAACAAAACAGAAGTTTCTGAATGAAAAAAAAAAGAATTGAACCTGTACGATCAGTTCGATATACAGCTTGTCGAATCTAGGAAGCAACTCGTAACATATCAACGTCTGCGTAAACTACTGACAGAGAACACATTAGAATAGAAAATGATGGAACCTACCGTGCGACTTAGTGCTCCTATTTGGATTCTAGAGTGACCTGAAAGTACAGTCTTCGCCCAAATGGCAACAAGGGTTGATGGTTTTTTAATTGATGATCAATTATTAGTTTGGTATGATAATGCGGTATTTACATAACTGAATTTGAATGAATTTGTTTTTCAGCACTCTGCATTGCATTTAATTTCGGGTTTATTAAGAAAAATTAGAAAGACATTCTGAAAATATAATTTATTTGGGTAAATTAAATTTCAAAATAAAAATTTCTTCGGAAACATATTTATTAAGATAAATGAATCCAAACAAAAATATAATCGAAGTTATGATCAAAAAATTACAAAGGTTCAACTCCAGACAGATCGGAATCGCTTGTTGAGTTATCACTATCCTCATTGATACTATTGTTGTCACTATCACCTTGGACATTCATAATAAGTTTGTCTATTGCGAAATCAATAGCAAGTTCCTTCGAAGCACAAAATTCTTCGAAACGTTTAGCGTGTTCGTAACGTTATTTTCACTGCTCGTGAGAAAACGAATTGAAGAATTTGTCACATAAAGTTTCAACGAATTGAAGTCCACATTTTTATCAGCCACATATTGTTTCAGTGATGCCCATACCAATTCTATTGGGTCCAAATCTGCATCCTATCAATTTCATACAACTTGAATCGTGGTTTATGTATTTTAATATTGGAATAGAGATCAATTTCTAGCATATTATTCGTGAAATGAATATTCCGTCATCTCATCTTTCCTCTAGGAGATGTTTGGGCACTTTTGTTGTTGTTCTGAAATTGTTCGTTCCGTTAACCAGCTGGGTAACGGAACGAACGAGCAATGGATTAACGAGGCCTTACCTTTTAACGTGCGATTACTGAGCACGGTGGCCCGGCGGGGAATCGAACCGCTTGAAAGGCGGATGTGCTAACCTATACACTACCGAGACCATGCTGAACATTGCGGTATGGGGCATTGTGTATAACCAAAACGCTTCTTTCTGGAAGATTGAAAATTACCATTCTTTGCCAACACTTTTTGTAATTGTCGCCCGATTTTGTGTAGGATTTGAATTTTAGATATACGTTTTTCACAAATCCATTTTCCCCTCCTGCATTCACAATTATAAGTCTCTGCCCTTTTGAAATTCGTCCAAGCAATTCTTCAATCAAATCATCGTTCATACTCTTCTCATGTGTATGTTGAGCATGTTTCATCCATTTAAATTATTGTTCGACCTTCTTCACGGTATTTCTTCATGTCTCTGAGAAAATTTCGTCGCAACTGCTGAATCGTCGGTTATTCCATGAGCAATTTTCAATTTTTTTTTCGTTTTCCTCCATCTCAACTATATTTTCATTCATCACTCTCATCAGAGACTCATAAGATCCCTTGACCATTTTCGTCATCGAATTTTTTATGTATGCGGCGTAAGGTGAACATTTTTTTGTTAGTAATGTAATAAATATATGATTATAAAATGATATGTAACAGTTTGGTTATTGGGCATGTTTTCATATCTCTTGACACATCGCTAAATATATCCAAAATAAGCACTGTTTTCAAACACCACAAACAACGCTTTTGTCGATGCGTTTTCCACCAACCAAGTTGACGTCTTCAGGTTAAGAAGTCTGTTCAGCCGCAGTTCTGGTATTTGAAAACAAAACTTGTTCCAGATTTATTCCACGCCAGAGGTTTCAATTTTGCCTTTTATCGTTGAATATGTTTCAGCCAGATTCAATAAGCTGCGGATGTGTAGACTGCCCTTCAAATTGTGATGGTAACAAATTTGATGTCATTGACGACAAATTTTTGTTGTTTGGACAATTCGAAATCATTTCCTTTCTGGTATCAATGTTGATATTGATTATGGGATTAACGAGTACCGCAGTCATAATAATATTCAGGAACACGTCATGTAGAATTGGTCTATGTGGAAATATTGGTAAGTATAGAAAACTATCGATAGTTACACTTCATTTTGATTTCATGCCTGAGAAAACTATTGATTAGCGGAAACGTGTGTATCAGTTTCAGAAACTTTCGGTATCGCTCAGTTCCATTCAATTGTTAGTATTTTTGTTTATTATGAAATTCGTTATAAGCATTCTGGTTTTTCCGTCACTATTCCTCGAAAAGTCATCATTTGAATTATATCCATTTGTTACGTAACAATTCAAATATCTCGGGAAGTACCATATTTCCAATAAATGGATGGATGTAGCCGTTACTACGTGGTAGGAGATCATCATGAATGAAAAATAAAACTTTCTATGTTTTTATACCACTTGTATTTGTAACTATAGTTACTGCAGTTTCATTCCATAAGGACATTTTCAAACAAATGCAATAATCTGAAATAATTAACAATGGTAACCCTTATATATCTATATACCACTGTAGGTAATAACAGACGGTCCTTAACGTAACTGAGTACCTGTATTTTATTTACCTGTGACAATGTAGATACGCTAATCTGGAAACCGGCGAGTAGAACAAGTTGATTTCGTCATTTAGTAGGTTACATCCGCAATGTTTATGCTTATGAATTTTTTGTTTTTTAGAGAATCTTACATTTTTTTGTATCGAGATGGAGAAGTAGAAAGCCAAAACCTTTCAGGATTTCAAATAAGTATCGTTCAGATTCGAAAACTTGAGATTGTATTCCAAGGAATAGTTTGGAAACGTCGAATCCTTTTTACCTAGTCTGAAGGATCTTTCATGTTAAGCATACCGTTTTGAGAAATTTTGGCCGCATTGTCCCACATAAACATTATTATACTCCGGACATCCAAACTTATAAATCCTAGATTTCACCATCTTGTCCACTTCATCTTTGGCATTAAAAAGGACATTAAATAAACTGGTATGCAGCCTGAATGTCACTTTCACATTGTTTTTTTCTGAAAAATCCCGCAATTGCTCCTGTTCTTTCACCAAAATATGTTAAAGTTAGAAATTTCGTGATTTCTGATTGTTTGATCTGGGGGTATATTAATTTGAACGTAAATATGAGGCTTTGTTTTCTAACTGACTTCTGGATTGTGTCTGAATTGAAATCATTATGTCCTATCTTCTAGATAGGACACATTATGTCCTATCTTCTAGATAGGACATGTGTGTAACATTGAATTGGAATTATAATGTCTGTATAGCTCAGTTTTCTGAATACATTGAACTCAAATTTATTATAATTGTGTGTGATGGTCAGGTGTAAGAAATGAATCTGTTTCTCTATCTGTGTTTTGATGTGAATTGTATGTTTCTATTGAGATTCATACTATACCATACAATTATCATTGAACTCGAAATTCATTGATATACAACAAAGTGTCACCATCAGGTTCTTGTTGAAGAATGTTAACAGGGAATTCCCTTTCAACGACAACAAATTATGGGCTATATCTACTACTTTCATGGACTTGGTTTCTCATAGCACTTGCGATTTTTGAAAGTTGTTTATCCCACTCGCGGTGGTTTTCAGATACGTAACACCTAATCATTGTTTCCAAGTTTTAATTGATCCTTTTGGTGGGATTTGCTTGAGCATGGCAATTGGCGGTCCTAATATGCCTGATACGATAAGAAGTTAACATATTGAAAAAATCCTTACTTACGAATAACATATTGGAAAAATTCTTACTAACGAACTGGAAACCGTTGTTGAAAATTAGTACCTTAGGTTGACCAAATATCAAGAAGAGGTGTTCTATATTAGAGCAGAGTAACTTCGAACTGGTATTTCTTAATGGAATCACAGGTGAAAACTTACTGAACAAATCTAAAATAACTAAAAGACCTAGAAAGGGGTCCAATCAAATCACACGATATCACTTCGAATGGTTTATCAACTACCCTATGAGGAACTAACAATCCAGCAGGTTTCCTTTGTTCTGATTCATTTAAACCACAAACAAACTGTGCATTTTTCGACATGATCCGAAATATCTGCTGAGTCTATACCAGGGATTTTTCTGAATTCAATAAATTTTTCAACTTAGAATTTGTGAATCTCCATGTAGGATAACGCAAAGGATTAATTTTTACGTTTCCTATCATCCTAGAATACCACCTGTAAAACTCACTATTTATTTCAAAGACTATAACATTTTCGACAGCATCTACCATACGAACAGATTGTGATAACATATCTGGAAGGACATGTTCCTTACCTTGCGATGCACTAAATCAAAAGAGTACTGTTGCAGTTTTGAACTCCACCTGGCTAATCTACCAGTAGGATCTTTTAAATTGTTTAACCAACATAAGGATCAGTGATCCGTTACAACAGTAAAATGAGTTTTCTCTATGGATGAACGCAACCTATCTATGCTCCAGAGCTCTGCAAGCCATTCCCGCTCTGTAGTAGAGATAGTAGAGAACTTCCTCTCCTGTTTTGTGAGAGAAAGATGAGTAGCGAATGACTCCCTCTTTCTCCAGAGTCCGGATGAACTTGGGTTAGAATTGCGCCTATAACATAACCACTAGCATCTGTTTGTATAGTGAATGGGAGTGAGAAGTGTGGACGAGTCAAAACGGGTGCTGAAATGTCGAGAAGCTTCCTCCTGGTGAGATGTCCAACAAACTTTATATTTTTCTTTAGTAATTCGGTCATAGGTTGGGTGAATGGAGACAAATTTGGTATAAACTTTCTACATAAAGATGCTGTACCAATAAGACTTTTTACTTTACGTTGGTGTTGTAATATTGCCTCTACCCTTTCATAACCTGAAAATTTCAATTCAGGACGACAAAACTGACACTTATCTCTACTTAGTGTTACTCCAGGAGTAGCAAAATTGTTGAATACGAGATAAATAAAACAAAATGGCTCTAAATCTGCACCTAAAACCGTATCAATGAGTCGCTGCCATGTTGCCCGAGTTGTATGAAGACCAAAAGGAAGACATCTGAACTGAAACAACCCTCGACTTGGAACAGTAAACGCAGTTAATGGACGCGACTCCTCCACCAGTAGACGAATTTTACATCCAAACTGAACAAGAACCTAGCATCTCTTAGTTCATCCAATTTACTGGAGACAAAAGGTCAAGGATGAGCGTCACAGTTGGTAATCTTATTTGACGTGCGATAGTCGACACAAAACCTCCAGAAGTTATTCTTCTTTCTCACCATCACTATTGAGCTACTTCATGGACTATTTGTGAGGTTTGACAATACCTTTCTCCAACATCATCTTCAATTCTTCGTCAATATATTTTTTCAACGCCGGAGACACCGGGTAAAACCTCTGTTTTATGGGCTGGACATTTTCTAATGGTTCTAATTGATGCTCCACGATATTTGTACAACCTATAGTATCACCTACCTCATTTGAATAATCACCCACGATTTTTCGTTCCTCCGTAGTGAATTTTCACTCTTTCTATCTTGAATCAGGAACAATCCCCATTCTCCTCCAGAAGTCAACACCTGAATCTAGAGTATGATTCAGGTCAGGAACAACCAAGATATTTATGACTTTTTCGAGTTCTCGTAGTTTAACTGGTGCCCCTAAAATTCCTAAACATTCAGTTCCACTAACAACCGTTGCATATGACAAATCCGAATCAACTAAATTACAAAGACCTTTACTACCAATGATAGTTCGACTCGCTCCACTATCTAGAAGTCCAAGAAGTTCCATATCAAAAATAGAGACCGATTTATACGGTCTTTCATCACCATCTGCATGTGAAAGAACATAGTTTAGAATTACCCTAATTGATTCACTCCCATTTATGACCTGAAAAGATTGCTAAAGCGTAAGCCGATCACACACTAGCGTCTCAGTTCCCCGTTTTCCAAACTTTTTGTACACATTGGACAACTTCTCATGGTTACATTATGTTGTCCACATGAATAGCAGTATTTTCTTTGAAACTGATTGCACCTTGAAGATATGTGGCCTACATTTTCGCAATTCCAGCCTCGTTTATTTCATGGGCTTATATTTTAAGAGAGTATCATTGGAAGTTTCATTAACTGCCCCTCTTTGTTGTTATCGATTTGGTACAAGCCATAAAATGAATACTCGATCAATGGAGATTTGGCAAACTTTGTTGCTTCAATTCGTTAGGTACTCTTGATGAATTTGTGGAGATCAAGTTCCATTCTTTGTTTTCACGACTATATTTCTTTCGCAATCACATAATGATTTTTACAATATATTTTGCAATCAATATTTTTTTTCAGATTCATGGATAGGAATAATAAAGAAATATGAAGACAAAGTCCATACAAATTTAGAAGATGCATTTTACGTTTTAGGTAGAGGTGAGTAGAAAAAGTCTTTGTCTAGCAGAATCATGTTTCAAGTTTCCACTGCAGAGTAATGATATTGAATACGTTAATCATAAGTTTTCGTGAGATATTAGCTGAATTCATCATAAATCAAAATTATGTAGATGTCAAAACCCTTATTCCGAAATCAGTCACGGAATTAGTGTATTACGCATCTAGGGAGCGTGATGCGTATACGATTTTTTCTCACTGCGTAATGAAAAGTTCGATCCTTTCACTGTCACTAGAATTCATTTCAACTTGATTTAGCGTTTTTCAATCACATATTGAAAATTTAACTGTCGTCACGTATTTCAAGTTTAAGTCATAGACAGTTTGATAAACAATTCGTCGCTAGGTTACCAAAAGGAAAAGTAACTTATGAGCTTTAGCGTTAGTGTTATGTAACCGGGAGAGAACGAGGCACTTTTGTCACGCATACAGGAGACGAAAGCGAATTTTTCATCCCGCAGTGAGAAAAAGTTTCTTTTGTCACCAAGTAAACAAGACCATTTTTGAAAATATTGTTGGAACATCACAGAATGTGATAGGAGGTAGGTAACTAACTGAATCCAGTATCTGCGCTAAATAAAATAAAAACGATTCAAAAAACGCTTCAATGCTGCATTCAGCGCAGTGCTTTCCGCTTTTCGTTTCCAATTTTCAGAATTCCATTCTTGCACCATTCATCCCCGTATACATAATCGCATCAATAGCTTTTGACAAAACAAAAGATAATCGATTTGGGGGGCGATTTATTTGAAGAATTTTCTGAGCCAGTGTCAAACCTCATTATATCAATCCAGAAGAGTTGAATGAATACAAACTAATGCATGGAGAAAAACGGATATCATTGAATGACTCCAACAAAAAACATACCATTTGATGAAAGTATGATATAAAAATAACTAATATCCATAGTGTGTTGAAATAAAGCTTGTTTCACGGAATATGCAGTCGACAAGATGGCATAGAAATGAAATATTATTATTTTACATCTGCCCACTTATCAGTGCGAACTCAATTCCATTGAATTCGATTGGGCTCCAGTAAAAAATTTCGTTGCAAGAACACAACATTCAAAATAAAAGATGTCAAAAAATTTTTCAAGTCCCCAAAAAATGTCAATTCTGGAAAATGGTGAAAGTGTTTTGAACATGTTGTAAAAAGAGAGGACAACATATGGAAATTGGACCATTCAGTTGAGCAAATAGAAGAACCTTCGATCATAACATTCGAAGCAGATTCATCGAATTTTATTTTATTATTATTATTATTATTATTACATATAAATAAAAGCTGAGGACAACCTATATGAGCCTACAAACTGAAGAGATAACCAAGTTAATACAATGCATGCAAACAAAATGAAAAATAATTGATAAATGCATAGAAACGATTAAACAAATAAGCAAATGTCAATTTTGATTTTAAAACTATTCACAACATCGTTGGGTGAGTTGTTCCATGTTTTCAACATACGATTCACCAAAAAATATTGTCTCTGCCTTGTAGCGAATTTCTCCTTTTTTAATTTGGGTGTGTGACCACGTAAGCGCGAATCATTGTTGAAAACAAAAATTTCTTACTGATCAGCATGATTATACTTAGCTATACGGAACGATACGATGAGGTCCCCACGGAATCGACTTTGGTTGAAAGATATCAGTTGTGCCATTCTCAGTCTTTCGGGATAGGTTGGACGCACTTCACCAAGAGTCATACGCGTGGCTCGACGCTGAACATTTTCCAACAAATTATTATCTCGCGCACCATAACAGGACACCACACCGGACCTGCATACTCCATAATTGGACGAACGTAGGTTTTGTAGAGTTTTGTGGAACTTGAATATGATAGATGGGAGAACGTTTTGCGGATGAGGTAGATCATTGTGTTGGCGCGTTTGCATTCGGAAATAATATGTTCGGACCAAGTTAGGTCAGTATTAATAGTCACTCCCAAGTCTACATGTGAGGACACTATAAGTAACGATTGACCGTTTATTATGTACGTGTGGAGTGGATTGTTCTTGCCTTGATGGAGTACGACGCATTTGTCGACGTTAAAAGGTAAAAGCCAATCCTCACACCACTGACTAATCGAGTCGAGGTCTTCTTGGAGGAATTGATGTTCAACTAAGGCATTTCCACTCATTTTAGTGTCATCAGCATAAAACAATTTGCAAGACTTTATATGAAGAGCAAGATCATTTGCATAAGCAACGAAGAGGAGTGGGCCAAGAACAAACTCCTGGGGAACTCCATTTGTGACTTGTATGTCATGTAATTTTCAATCCATAGGTTTAGTTGGCCCCGAATACCGAGTGTGTTAAATTTGTGCGTTACCCTCCTCCTGTCGAAGGCCTTGGCAAAGTCAAGATTACCAATATCTGTCAATATTTTTTATCGTAAGCTGTCGTTCAATCGCTCACTCATGCACTGTAGAAGATTGCTGGTAGTGGATTTGAGTTCGACGAAACCATGTTGTTCCGATGGTATGATTGCATTTTTTGTTAAAAAGTCTGACATATCTTCTACAATTATTGATTTCATTACTTTGGAAGGTACGGATAGAAGACTAATGGGCCTGTAGTTAATTGGATTGAGTTTATCGCCATTTTTGAAAATAGCAGTGACAGATGCCCTCTTACCAGCCCGTGGGATTTGAGATTTTGCGAAAGAGACTGACATGATGACAACAGAGAACAGAGAGTTCCGGCAAATTTTTGGAGAAAAAAGGAGCTTATTCCATCCAAACCAGGAGATGAATTCAATTTAATGTTCAATTAATGATTTTCAATTTTTTCCGAAGTAAACATCACATGGTTCAGATTATCACAGTCTTTCTTTTATGGTTCCTGGTAATTGGTCATCTCGAGGCTCAATCTGCCAAAATTTCTGCTGATTCGATGTCTGTGGAGCACAAGGAGCCATCAGGTTTTCGTAGGAGCGGAATGCTTACTTTGGTGTTCAGGTTTGACCGTATGAACTTGTACAGTTTTTTATTGTTTTCAAAGTTTGCCATAGATTCCTTAAACCCACTACGTGAAGATCGTAGTGTTGATAACAGGTGTTTTGAGAAATTTCGATGAGTTTGGTAATCTTCTGGAGCTTTTGATCTTTTGTATCTCTTCAAAAGTCTTTTTTGTGATGTATGAGTGATATAATTTCGGTATTTATCCATGTTTTGAGAGGATTTTTCCGGCATACTTTGCTACGGAAATTCTCGTCAACAGAGGCAGTTACGGTCGAGTTAAATTTTTCCCAGAGAATATCAACGTCATCACATGCGTTGAAGAGGGTTATCCAATCGATGGTGGAAAGTTTCCGGAATAATTGATCGAAGTTGATTATTTTGAGAACTTCAGTTCCGTTTTTGTTAAGCATGTGAATGTTGAGCTGAATAGTTGCGTAGATTACTGCATGGTCCAATAATCTGAAAGGTGGTAGGATTTCGTGATCGGTGACAATGTTTTCTTCGTTGGTGAGAATGAGGTCAAGAACAGATGGTTCGTTGTTGATTCGGAATCTAGTTGGTTCTGTGATAAGTTGAAAGAGGTTTGAAACGGCAACGAAATGCATGAAATTACTCGTGGCGCTGTTTGTGTCAGGTATATGGGCCAAGTGAGATTGGGAAAGTTAAAGTCACTAAAAATGATGAAGTTGTCAAGGGTCGATAATTGATTTAGGTGATCGATCAATCGACCATTGGCTTCATGGGATACGTCATTAGGTCTGTGAATACATACTATATCTATGTTGACGGTTTCCTTGGTAAGGCTGACATGTAAGGCTTCCACGCCGGATTGTTGAACTGCAAAATCGGTTATAATCTCATCGCACACATACTCCACCACTGACTCGATTTAATCTATCCGCTCTGTAAATACTGTAGCCTCTTATGTTAACCAGTGAATCTGGGTGAGTTGGTTCAGGTCATGTTTCGGTTGGGAGTATTATGTTAGGTTTGAGATCAACTATTTCACATATGAGTTCGTTGAATTTAGCAGTAGAGGATTTTCCAGCATAGATAGGGCCATTGTTGGTTGTTGTTAGGGGCTGTTTTGTGTCCGAAAGTTGATGAAGGTTATTTTAGAAATGCCATGTGTATATTCGATAGTAAGATTTTGTTCTCCATTTATTTGCTTTCCTCGTGTCAAGTTCCCCGCCTTGAGAGGGAGTTTGGTCACTTATGATAGATAGTTTCTGATGATAACACACCATAATACTTGGGCACACCTAATATCTTATTAAATAAGATTTATGAAATGTAACAACAAATGTTATAACAATAATAATCGTATGTGAAAAAATGAACATAGTTTTGAGTTTCAACGAATATATTTCATTAAATAGCCAAACGCACGACACTGCAGGTTCAAAACGACCAGAAAAATCATTAAATATTTTGTTTGCGATACAAAAATAGGGTTGACCTGGTAAATTATTACAAATCCACCTATACTAGCTGTGACAAATCATAACGAAATCACAAAATTTCATTTGGGTATTCTGGTAGCGTTTTGCATTCAGTGCATAATGAGCATTCATTACCTTTTACTATTAGGAAACAAAGTATATCTTTACCCACCCCTGACTGGGATATGAAGGAAAATCGAAAGCATCCATATTTCTCAGCTGTTTTTATCCAATACGTATTTCTGAATTGACAATAATGAGAATGCGTGAAGAAGAATAGCAGTGGTTTTACGTCGTCGTGTATTTTGACCAAAGCAGTGGCTGAACCTATAGCCGACTTGATATAAACCGCCTCGTATGTCAACATTGACCTGATGCCACGAAGTAGGTGATGTTTAGAATGTTTGCCGGTTTGGCTACTCAAATGATGTGTCATTCAACCCGCCTCCATTTAAAATTGTTCAGATGAATCAACCCTCTCACGGTGTTGAAGTTAGAGATTTCAAAATTTAAATACCTAGCGTTCTTCTTGTGAGTGAAATTGACATGTCTGAGCAATTCATTAAAAATTATTGTCAGGCAATCATGTGTGAAATGACTTTTTTTTAAATTTTTAGTTATGGTGATGAATAGATACAAAGTTTTGGCTATGTGCGTCGTAGTGATGGTCTCTCTTGCAATGGGCAGTGTATTTCTAAAAGTGACTTCTGATCCAGTGGAATTATGGGCTTCGTCTGATAGTCGAAGTCGACAAGAAAAAAAATTTTTTGACGACAACTTCGGACCATTTTACAGATCGAATCAAGTTTTTATAAAAACCGTAGGAGTTGAACCGGTAGGTTTATTATGATAATTATAATAATGATAATAATTATTAATCTCATCTTCTTCATCGTCGCATCGCCATCACCATTATTATTAGTATCATTTTAAATCATTTCAGATGATATTGGATCCGATTCCCCACCTTTTTCGAGGATTTCTCAGTGATTTTTCAAAAAACTACAATATTTTTTAAGAATTGTTGGTTTTTCATTCGTATTATGTAGAATTTTCAAGCTGTCTAGAAAATTTGTGGGCTCTTCATCATTTCCAGAGTTACAGCCTTCCAAAGTTCTGAAAATTGCAACTTTCCAGACTTTTTTTGCTGAATACAACACAAGAGTTTATTCATCACATCATCTCCTCATTTTATTTAACCTTTGGCACTTTTCAGTATCAAAATCAACATGTTTCCAATAAAAACTTCATTAACAGATTTTTTCAGAAGTTTTGTCCGTTTTTATGAGTCTACTTTGAACTGTAATATATCAATGATCGAAATGAGCGTCAATCGAATCAGTGCCATTTTGCTAACGTAGCACAAGTCGATTAATTCCGTCAGCATAATAATTTGTGATCAGGATTCGATGAAGTCCGTGTAAACGGGCGTTGTTGTGAAGCAGGATCGGACTTATTCTGTTGAGCAGTGCCATCCGCCATCCTACGCACTATTTGTGATGGGTCAGCTTCCACCAGGGTTCTCAAATCCTCGCCCAGGATTACTGTAGGTCGACCACTTCTGATCTCATTCACGAAGCTGAAATCTCCGAAACGAAATTTTGCAAACCAACGTCAAACAGTGTGTTCATCAATACTATCATTGATAAATGCCTGGTTAGCCGAAATGTGTTTTCAATAGTTGGTTGAATGAAGTGCAGCAAATTTTGTCTTGGTCTTCACTTGCTAACACCATAACTTTCAGAAGGGCGATTATGCATCTCACTGTTGCCATTTGTTTTATATGGATACTTCTGAGGAAAGGGATATTCATCAGCCTTTGAGGATTGCAAAAAAGTATAGACATACTATAGGTATGGAATGTGAGTTAGACAAAAGTGCAACGGTATATACGGAAAGGATGTGTACCTCGTGGCATTCTGTACCACCGGAATACCGAAGAGACTCTACTTTGCCAAACACTTACTGTACTACAGAGGAGTAGAGTAGTTGTACTTCTCCCGACAATAGGATGTCTACATACCATAACTTGAGTCACCAGAAGAGCAGATCTCTTTCTCTGGTTCGCGACTATGGGAGAGGAAGAATTGGAACAATTATGTGTGAGGCAGCTGCCCGAGCGACCGATGAACTTGATTTTGTTTTTGGCACTAGACGAGGTGACGAATCTCTTTTTATCGAGTTATAACCCATTCAACAAAGGTTTTACATCAAAGCCACAGAAGTGGTTACATAAGGATAACCCGATGCATGAGGCCTTCTTCAATAGATTTCCTAAAAGAACAATATGCTCAGGCCAATCTCAACTTACCTACACTGTAGGTTAATGGACTGCCACCTATCAAAAAGAACTACTCTCCTAGCTAATACCATGAAGGGTGTTGGATAAAATCCGACAGGTGTCAGTGCAGGATACTTCACTGATCATCAAAGTACTTGATTCAAGTTCCAACTTCCAAGATCGGCTATTTTGTCGGAAATTGAGTAATTGATTCTTCATCAATATAAATATCAAATACAAATGGCACGGAAGTGGAGAAATAGATATTACAAGAGGAGCTACTCGAACTTAGCACTAATGAGGAGCTGGAGGTGAAATTTAAAAGAGAGTATCAAACATTTTAGCTGCAGGCAGAACTATCCGAAAAATATCCTGGACTGTGGGGAATTGCGAGAAAGCTTTTGATAGCATTTCCCTAACAGCACAATCAATCAATCAATTAACCAATCAATTTTCAATTTTTATTCTAAAAATGTATAATTTGTAAAATATCAGTTTCTCGTATAGTATACTTCTGATAGAAAATGAAGAGAAATGTTGGAATATCTCATACAAATGAAAAAATACAGAGTGTTCCATTTGAAAAAGTTGAATTATGTCTGAAAATGGATGAGACTTGACCAGTTTTACCGAGCACCCTATATGTTGTTTCCGAAAGTTGAGATTCTTGGAATTATCACAAAAGTGTTGACTAACTATTCCTAAAAAAACCTATTCAATTGCTGTAGATATGCGGGTGGTGAATTAAAAAAATATTGTCTGCCAAATAGGTTTTTTGGAATAACTTGGCAATGCCGTGGAGAAAATTCGAAAACAAAAATTCCTTAGAGACTTTGAAAAATGTGAAATCAAATGAGGTATTCATATACTAGATGTTCCATTTGAAAAAGTATAACTTCGGTTGGTCACGCTCGGCTGAATCACCCAGGATGCGAGAAAATAATTTTGAAAGATAGTATTCATCGATAAAACTGCAAAAAAATTGAATAATTCTAAAAATTGTTTTCCCTGACAGCAATGGATCGAGGGAATCTTGTTGACTCACCCTGTACACTAAGGTTTTGACAAATGCCTGCCGAAAAAAAAATTCTTCCTCTGTGTCTTGAGGCTTATTTCAATTTTTGTTAGAGTATTGGTACACGGAATGTTTTTTTCCGCTTGGGGCTTTGTTCACGAGGTGGAGAAACATCTGCAAAGCTAACTTCTGTGAGGCATCTTGCATAAATGTCTGTCAGACATAATTCAATGTCAGGCAGGCTAGGTATTAACCAGGGAATTAGTTGTTTTTCGGCGGGCATTCATCAGAACCTGGTGTGTAGGTGCATTGGGAGAGATGAATGTTCTAAGATTCTGTTTCGAAATAATAATGATAATAAGCAGTCGATTTTGGATTGGTTTGTCGAGAGGCGGATCGTTCTCATTTCCAAAAGTGGATATTTGTCGATTCCTAAGAATTACAGACCAATAACGTATTTAAATTCGTGTTATAAGTTGTTTACAAGCACACGAATACTCAACGCAGTTGACCGAGTATTCGAACGGATATATGAGCAGAGAGGGTCAAAGAGAGGAGTCGCTGGATGTACAGAGAACCTGCTCATCGATAAATGTGTAACGCAGGAATCGATACAGTATAAGCGTTACCTCTCTATGGCCTGAATCGATTACCTCAAGGCATCGCATGAACTCAGCTTGCATTTGGTCAGATGCCTTGCGGTATCCGACAAAATAGTGAGATGCCTTGAACTACTGATACCACTCTGGCGGACTCGCTTTACCATAACATCTGGTTGAGCCAGAGTCCAAACAGGGTGAGTTACTTTCAGAAGGGGTGTAATTCAGGGCGATTCCTTCAGTCACCTTCTCTTCTGCATCTCACTATTGCCATTATCCGTTGCGCTCAGAAATACTCGAGGGTATAACTGTGGCATGCCCGGAAACCGGAGGCACAAGGTCACCCATTTGTTTTATATGGATGATCCTCTGGAGAGAAGGATCTTCATCAGTCCTTGAAGGTGGTGGGAGAGTACACACATGCTATCGTTATGAAATTCGGGATAGACAAATATGCAATGGTCAATCTCAAAATAGGATGATGCCGGGACTACGGAGATGATGTGCAGCTCGTAGATGGAAGCATCCTACACTATCTAGGTGCCAGAGAGACGTATACTTACCTTGGGGTAAGTATACGTCACTTACAAGAGGTAACAGCAGTGAAGAACTCTCTCCGCGGAAAGTATCAGCACAAACTCAGACAGATCTGGTCATCGGAACTGTCAGGGAAAAACAAAGTTGCTGTAACGAATATGCTTGCCGTTCCAATCTTACTCTACTCGTTTAGAGTAGTGAAATGTACTAGGGAGGTGCTGTGTCAACTCGTCGTAAAGACCCAAAAAACGATGCATCTCCATAGAAGTTTGCAGCCCAAATCGTCCGTTCCACGGTTGTACTTCCCCCGACAACAGAAAGGTCGTGGACTTTTGAGTTTGGAGTATCTACATGATAGAATGGTACTGGATGTAGCCTAAAAAGTCGTCAGGAGTTCGGATCCCCTTCTCTGCATGGTCTGCGATCATGAGAGAGTAGGAATTGGAGAATTTCTCTTTAGGGCAGCTGTCCGAGTGACTGATGAACTCGGTGTAGTTTTCGACACTGAACGAGGTGATCAGAAATCTGTCACCGAGTTAGAACCCGTTCAGCAAAAGGCTCATAAAAAAACCGCAGAGATCTCTTCACTTCTGCGGCATCAGAAGGATAAGCCAATGCATTGGGTCTTTTTTAATGACATTGAAGACCTTGGCTTATCAAAGCGCCCGAATTTCGCTTTCTTCAGGTCGAGTGGGCTGAAGTTGGAAACTTAGGGGTTCATCATGGCATACCAGGATGCTGTCTCCAACACCTTAGTCGCGTGATGGGTATAGAGGTTCCTGACACAAGGTGCAGGGCTTGCCGCGAGGCGTCCGAGACCCTAATGCTTTTGCTGTCAGCATGTCCAGCATATGCGGTCTCGACCTATATGGATCGACATAACGCGGCCTTGAGAGTGCTTTATTATCATCTGCGGCACTCTTACGGTACTGACGAGACACTGGTGTTGCCCTAAGCTCCGAGGGATTTTGAATCCATTGTGGGGAATGATAAGTGCCGAATTTATTGGAACTATTCGTTTCCCCCTCTCAGACTCATACAAGCTAATAAGCCTGATGTAGTCCTTCTCGACCACCATAGACGATTTGTTGGGAGTGGTCGTAGTTGATAATGCTGGCGTGCTCTCCCAGGTTCGGTGGATAGAGCCTGACCAGCGCATACTAAGGTGAAAAAAATTATAATAATAATAGTGAGTATGCTTTATTGTCTAAAGAGAAATTTTTATTGACAAAGCTTCGGTAAAAATTGCTTTATTGAGTAAAAAAAGAAAACCATAATCAAGTACATGATATCACAGAGTATCTGCTGGAAGATTATTAAAAATAAATAGAGTCCTACTATCTTGCGCTTGTTCTTTGATTCATTCTACGTTAGAGGTTCCAGTTCCATCAATTAATCATAGAAAAACAAATTGAAATATATTTTTTCAGTTTCAGTTTGAATCAAAGGAAGACGGAGAAATTACGTTGGGACCAGCATTCAATGAGACTTTCTTGAATGAGGTATTCAGGATACAAAAACTAATTGAAAATGTAAGTTGGAGATTGAAATAATTTTTAGGGTTGATAATTGCAAACCAAAATTCAGAATTATAGTTATTTCAAAATAAAATCATTCGCATCGATGAATCTGTGAAATAGTACCAATCCACAGAAACAAATAAGTTGACAGACCCTGGTATTGAGTGTATTATTCGACATTTGGTTATACCTATTCCATTTGTAACAACATATGTAATTTCTTTTTGAAACGTAAAATCATAGAAGAGACATAGAGTCCTAATTTATCATTACCAACGAAAACATGGACCCCCAATTCATTAGATATTACATTAAGAAATATATATTATTACAAACAGAATTTAAATTTAATTCATTTGAATGCAATTTATTTTTTGTTCGATGAACTTTCTAACACATGGGTTGAAAAGTCCCGGGTCTAAGAAAGAAAATCCGGTTTTTATTGTCCAAAACTCGCTTTATCCATCAACGTTATCTCCATCAAGGGCGACACAAACATTCCAGCGCCGCTCTAATATTTCAATACCACTTTTGTAGAATGATTTATCTTTTGCCCCAAAAAAGGCCTCAGTTTCAGCAGTAACCTTCTCTTTAAAAAGAGAGATTTTCTACAATGGAGTTCGAGGTGTATTGAGTTGAACCTCGAAATGATAAGCAGCCACCAGCCGTCGCGTATTTCTGATATGAACCGATCTTGAAGGCATCAAATGTGTCAAGACTCTTGAACACCTCCTATGAAAGTATCTATTGGCAAAGACAAATCTCCAACGTGTCTTCGATGTTCCAGACTATCAAGGTTGCCAGTGATATTCTTGTTTCCAAGTAGGCGGATGGTTCTTTTCTGGATGGAATCCAGCAGCGTCATGTATGCTTAGGGGTGGAACTCCATTTACGAGAACAATACTCCAAAGAAGGTCTGATCTGAGCTTTATAAAGCATCAAAAGTTGCTGAGGTGTGTACAGTTTTGTGGTTCGGAACAGTGTTCCAAACTTTTGAGAAGCATCATTTGCAATTACAGCGACATGATTGTGCCAGGACATATTGGTGTCCATTTTAACCCCCAACAATCTTATCGAAGCAGAAAGCGAAATTTTCTGTCCTGACATTATCATATCCGGTTCATTGAATTTAACCTGGTTACCTGGTTACCAATTCGAAATCACCTCTAGATACTCATTCAGATATGCAACCTCTTGCTGCCGGTGAAGATGTCCATCCGTAGCCGATGTCCTGGGATCCAAATAGAATGACGAGACAAGTGTGCTGTCGCCAGCAAGCAATATACTGGATTCTTGGTTTTTCCCAATAAGTCGTTGGTATACAATGAAAAGAGGGTTGGAGTCAATATGGATCCCTGGGGAATACCACCGTTGATTATAAAAGTATTCGAGATATATCCATCGGTCACTTGAAGGCAACGTTCTTTTAGGAAGCTAGAGCCATACACAAAAATAATCCGACAAGTCATAGTTTGGCCAGTAGACCCTTATACCACACACGGTCAAAGGCCTTAGAAATATAAAGCGCTTGGCTCTCCATGTTCCTTGACTGCGTTATTCCAAATATGGGTGATATACGATACAAGGTAGCCTGTTTATCTTTGTTTCCGAAAGCCATATTAATGATCGCTTGAGATGTTAAAACCTTCGGAATATTCAACGATATGGTAGTTTGCGACTTTCTCCATGTTTTCTGATATCAATGATGGCAAAGCGACTGGTCTATAGTTATCTGGAAGATTTTTCTTGCCGTTTTTGGGAATAAGCTGAACGCGAGCAATCTTTCAACAAGAAGGAAAATCTCCTTCTTTGTAAGACAGACTGCAAAATATTGGTGCGAGTTCTTTGGCACACCTTTAGAGTACGATGACTGGACCTACATCAAAACCAGACGCCTTGTTGATATTCAGCTGTTTCAGAATTCGCCTATATGGACGTTGTCGGATAGTAATTTCCGGCATTTTGGATTCTAGTGTGAAAATAGTGGGAGGTGCCTTTTCCAGAAGATTAACTGTGGAGTAGGACGCAAATTGTTCAGTTTCTAGGTTTGCTTTTTCTATGACTGTTATTGCATTTGAACTATCCGCTTGTGTTAGTGGTGGAGTTGTAGATTTTGTAAATTTTTGATTAACAGCTTAAGCTACCGATCAGAAGGATCTAGATCCGTTTTCTGATTGTGAAGTTCTTTGCTTTCATTTATTCTGAATTTGCAGCTGTTGCGAGCAATAACAAGCCTATTTCAGTTTTCGGTACTGGGATTTTTGCGCCACTACCGGTAGGCGAGATTTTTGGAGGCGTCAGCTTGCTCGCAATCATTGTTGAACTAAGGTTCGCCGTTAGAAGTTCGTTTCATTGAAAAAGATATATGCATCCATGGATGATAGGATAACTTTCATGACTTCAAAAGCAGAAGTTGATGTATCATTAGAGCTGAAACAAACATTTAGCCAAAGAAAATTTCGGAAATGGTCTTCAAGATCCTCCCACTCTATAATGCCAAAGTTTGCGCGGCTAAAATTGTTCCCCAATTTTTATTGGTAATTCACTCAACACTGAAATGAGTTTGTGGTAAGAAGATCCCAACGGAAACCTTACGGTGACTGTGTTAATTTCTGGATTGGTGGTTAGGTATAGATCCAGAAGACTGGCGTATTGCATAAGTGCCAGCTTCGCGACCTTGTTCGCCGTTGCTATTTAAAAATTTGAGCCATTCGAAATTGAATTGAAGTCACCGAATATAGAAATTTCGGCAATGGGATGATTGATTTGCAGAAAGTCAATTGTGTTTGCAAGTAAGGAGAATAGTGCCCTATATTATGTATTGAAATTGAAATTGAAATAATTCGCATACCTCTATTTTGCGACTTTTGCAAGTATTGTGTACTATTACTATCGAATAATAATACTAAGCTGGCACAGTATTCAAAGTGAGGTTATATTATCGTATTATAAACCGTTACACATGTTTGGAAGCTAAGATGGCTACTGACACGGGTAAAGAAGAATAGTTTTTTGCTATTTAACTGTGTATGTATTGGAAGTAATCTTTGAAGTTTAATGTGTTATCAATCATGAAACCGAGGTATTTAAGTTTTTGAACAATCTCAATGGGTTCATCATAAATTTTAATTATAACTGACGCCATGTCGATGCGACTGATTTTATATTGTGTTGTGATAATCATTGCTTTAGTTTCAGTACAGTTAAGCTTGAGTTTATTTACATTGAGAAATACAGATACAGATACAGATATCCAAAATACGACTTTCATAACAGCTTGAGCTAATTGTTCATCACTTACAGCCAACAGAGTATCATCGGAAAACAGATTAATAAAATCATAATCTTCAGTGAATTGTATGTCATTCAGGTAGAGTATAGTTGTCAACGAACGCAGCATATGAACTTAGTGATCTTCTGTGACATCATTTTAAACCACATAACATCAAAGTTTTGGTGTTCCAGCATTTCCTCTCGTTGACAGCAGAGATCACTTCGGAGAAAAAGTCACATTTGAAAGTTACGTCTGAATCTGAAGTGGAAATCATAGACGGGATATAGAAAATGACGGGATTTGTTGGAGCACTGACTTTGGTTTCTGTGAGTGCAAGAATATGAGTACTATTTGTTTGCAGATGTTGGTGCACTGAGTTTAATTTGAGTTGAGTCAGTTCTTTGATGTTGCAGAAATCGATTTCGAAGTTGCAAGTGGGCCTCTTAGCAACACCTGCTACCATGCTATTTTCCTGTGGATTGATGTTAGAAGGACCCTGCTGACTGTCAGAAATAGCGGTTTTCAAATAACTTCTGTAGGATGATACTCTCGACTCAATTCCCACCCGGAGATCCGATTGGGGAGATATATCACCTCCGGAGTATTTTGTCCCTAGGAGCGTAATTTTTCCTCATATTCCCACCTTTGAAACCAGAAACGGCCGACACAGCAATGAAACGTTAGCCTGAAGGCAACTTCACGCTGACAAAAGCTTGTCGCCCACTTGTCCGGCACAGCACGGCACGGTGCTGTCCGTCACCTGACGGTGACGGGTAGTAGCATCGCCCACTTGTCCAGCTACAATCAGGATACTGAAGGCGCTTTTTGTTCTATTTCAAGGGAATTTCAGTTGACATCAAGCGGTGACAAAATTATGTCTATTACTAGCAGTTCTGACGAAGAAGTCGTCATTATAGTAGCCGCATTATTGAATGCAGAAGAAAATATTCACAAAAAAGAAGGATGTGGGTCCATCCCATTAATCAAAAGAGGTCAAATCTGGGAGAGTTTCATCATCTTTTCAACTACCTGAAAGAAGACAAGAAGAAATTTTTCCAGTATTTCAAAGTGACTCCAGGCAAATTCATAGAGTTCCTTATGTTCCAATTTTTCCTCGTCCATTTTCATAGATACCGTCTGAAACTATGCTGTCAACTGATGGAATAGCAAAACAGACTTCCCAGGTACGTTTGGAGAAGTTGATGCTGGCAAGCGCTGGCCGGCAACGCGCTCACTTGGCCAGTCCGTCACAGCACGTACCGTTATTTACCGGACAGGATCGGAGAGCTGGAATCCTTTCCGGCGGCGGACGCTCTTGGCTGTGCCGTGTCGGGCTAGTGGGCGGTTGTCCATTCATTTTCATTGTTTCAATTCTATCAGTATTTTGACGGGACGGGCCGTGCTGTGCTGTGTCGGACAAGTGGGCAACAAGCTATATTGTACAGTGTTTCTTATTGGTAACACTATGCCTCGAGAGCGAAGACTTTGTCGTTTTCCTCAACTTAGTGATTTTGAGAGAGGACAAATTGTTGGCTTACGTGAGGCAGGTTTTTCAGTTTAGAGAAATTTCAAGAAGAAACAGTTATCAGGCATGGACCCAAGAAGGCCAAGAACACAGAGCTAGAAGCACCAGTTGTCGCAAGGGAACAACAGCGCGTGAGGATCGCCCATTAAGACTTTTGGCTCTTAGGGATCGGTTCATTTTTATTAGGGCAATTGCGAATCAGTGGTTTGAAGAACACAGAAAGGTTGTTGGAATGCGCACAGTATATCGGAGAATAAGATTTTTCGGACTTTTTGGCAGTCAGTGGCAACACCCAATGCCCATTCACGTAACCAATTGAACTGGTGCATACACAGAATGAATTGGAATCAACAGTGGAACCGCGTAGTCTTCAGCGCTTTTGTTTGGGTATACACGATGGATGATCAAGAGTAAGAAGGCGTCGTCGTGAAAGACGAGATTCCCAGTTTGATATGGAGAGGCATGTTCACCATACTGTTTGTTCAATGGTATTGGGTGCCTTTGCATATAGTAGCAGGACACCTTTAGTATTTATTAGAGGCATCATGACAGCTCTTCGTTATATTCACGAAGTATTGGAGCCTCATGTCCTTCAATATCTTGAGACCATCGAGAACCCCATTTTTCAACAAGATAAGGCTAGACCGCATGTGGCTAGAGACTTCATGGATCAGCATGACATTAACCGCTTATCATGGCCACCCAGATCGCCCGATCTTTCATCGATCGAACATGTGTGGGATAATATTCTTGGTCGCAAACTGCTGAATTTACAAGAGCCCCCACAGACTTTGGCAGCACTTAGACATGAGTTAGAAGTAGGGTGGAATGAGATACCCCAACGGGATATAGACCCCCTTGTCAGGACAATGGCCAGACATCCACGAGTAAATAAGACATCGAGTATCTGCAACACACTACTGAACTTCGCTGGTTTCACGATCATCCAATTTCTCTGAAAACTTACTCGTTTGTTTGCTATTATCTGTCGAGTATATAAGTGAAAAATTATTGAAATATTTTCAATATAAATTGGTGTTCACCTTCCTTTGTCACTTAGTATACAAGAAATGCGAACATTCTTTCGAAATGTAATGAAGTTGAATAAATCTATGTCTATGTAGCAAATTTCAATCAAATCGGTGTAAGGATATTTATTTTTTATAAATACCGTTTGAACTTCATCGCCCTGTATCTCAGAAAAGAAGCAACTCCGGGCATAGGTCCATATGAACTTTTTTTCTTTAAACGACCTAATGAATAACTCCTGATTTATCCTACAGTGAAGTTTTGTTTTTATTGTCGTTATTTGATAGAATCGGCCGAAACTTGTTGAAAATTCATAACGTATTCAAGTAACACTTTGTGAAATTTTCACTATACAGTTTTACAAAAATGCAATTATTTTCAATGTCAGATTGATGATTTTGATAATCAACATTTATGAAAGGATTTCGAGATTCAGACTAGAAAAAATAAAAATTTTAGATTGTTTCTCTGCAAATTAAGATGGAATAACAATAAATTTCGTCTCTTTCTTCAAGATCATAGTCAGATTATTTCCAAACAAAGCATCAAGTTTGCATATATTCAGACGTGTACACAATTATTCAAACTTACATCACATGTGTGGTAGTCTATTCAACTTTCTATCATTCCCATTATTTTTTTAAATTGTATTATTCTATACGCAATAATCAAGTACAATGTGGCCTAATGTTCCAAATATAAATATGTTGGTTCATTCTATAACACTTCTATTGCGGGAGTTTCAATTCTCGACGTTCTTTGAGCCATCGTTAGTGTCTTATTAATTCGGTTCAAAAATTAATTGAAATGCATTTAGTTCTTCACCATCTGGCGCTATAGGCATCTCTCATGGGTGTCAATCATATGGATAATGTGAGATTGTTTCACGAGATGCACTAACTTTAATTGACCAATAGAGGTCGTAAAAGGGTTCGGTCGTAAAGTGTTAGATTTGATTTCGGTATCAAGAGCCGTATCAACGATATCGTACTACGGTCGAGCGTAATGCACTTACATTAGACCTGATAAAAACATATTTGATTTTAAAATTCAAATTGAAACTTTCAGTTTTGTTTTGACTTGAACTATTTTGTTTCAAGCCTTTCTCTATATTTCCAATTCGAATGCTTTTGAATACAACAAAATAATTTTCAGGAATTTGCCTACAAATTGTAATACAATATAATGAATGCATTAGAGGTGAAAATATTCATTAGAAACAGTTTTTGAGCTATACACGAGATTGAATGTTGCTTTGTTGATATGATATTTTTTACTATACACCTTCGAATATTTAGACCATGAGGAATTATCAGTGAAATCATTGAAGTTCTCAAGCAGTCAAGTTACATTAATATGTTTTACACAGTCTTCTGAAATCCAATTCAATAATTTCTTATATTCTCTGTCTCTCGATTCTCCGGTAGCAAGTTTTGTGTGGAACTCTATTTTTTTATTTTATTAAGAGATTCCAAAACGTTATTGAATTCTGATCTTTCAAGTTTGAAATATAGCAAAATATGTTTTCCCAATAAAAATACAGCATTTTCTTATAACCCGGGAGTTATGGTACATTTTAAAGTTGTTGAAGAACTTATATTTCAAGTATTTTCATATCATGACAAAATTCATCATGAAATGGTTTCTTAGATCTTTTTATTATTCAGCAACAAAAACGCGTCACCCTTCGGCTACTAGCGGTGTACAAAAATATGTACCTATTGATAGTATAAATTATAATTTATATCATCAGTTATTTGCATTATACTCTGTATACAAGGATTTTCATGATGAGCGTTAATTAGCCGTTTCTGACAAACTATTTAACGGATCAACCTGAAAATTTCACAGTACGCATAAATCAATA
>WOGR01000060.1:0-35624 GCA_015342045.1 Leptinotarsa lineolata | reverse complement strand
CTACGTTTATTTATTCTTACGACCGGTTTCGGGGTTTAGCCCATTATCAAGTAAAATTAACTTACTAACTTTTTGGAGTGTGTACACGAATTATATGGGTTACAAGTAGTCTGGGAGGCTTGGTACTGATTGGATAGAGGTACCAACTATGAAATTATAGAGATTATCGGTATTACCAAATTCATAAATTCAAGAGTGGAGACCTACATAGATCGAGTTGCTTGTTTAGGGGTATATATTTCGGGTTTTTTTATTGATTTATTAATTTCCATGGCTTCCAACAAATTCATTTTCTTTCCTTCATTACATGTGTGTAGAATTTTGAAATTATCTTTACTTATCTCTTGTGTTTTGTTTCTTGAAGATGTTCATACATTTAACATGAAATGCGAGAGATTGGTTTACCAGATTTTGATGCCACAGAGGCCAAATAGTTTTAGGTACAGGTACTTCGTAGAAGATTTAGATCTGAATATCTAGATCAATGAAATTATATTTTCCAAAGGTAAAAATGACAAGGACGTGAAAGTTGCAGATATCGTTTTAGTAGGTTTGGATAACATGAAACGACTGGCCGACAGCTGGAGTGCAAAAGCTCATACCAGGTTGTGATGGTAGAGTTCGTCTTGTTTACTTGAAAACAGCGTCAGGTAGATTGATAAGACCGGCACAGAAAATGTATCCATTAGAACTCAACAGTCGAGATCGAGAAACCAACATGAAGAGTATAGATGAAATGAGAGAGTAACACGAGAGAAAAACTGAGGAAACTATACAAGAGAAAAATGAAATTGAAGATGGTGATCTGATAAAAACGGAAGATGGACCAACAGTTGCCACAAGATACGGTCGAGTAGTCAAGACTCCATCGAAACTCACATTGATAATTGTTTCGTATCTCAAAATGGCAGTATGTTGTGGATTCCCGAAGAAAATAATTTTTTTACTCACTATAAAGAAAATATTAGTTTTTTGACATTGTGAGATTGTGAAGTTTTTTGAGTTCGAATTATCGGTATCTGAATATATTGTTTTCATTCTTTTCGAGGTGTTTGGAGCTTCCACCAATTCTTCTCCATATTTGACGTTTTCGTCCAAAGGGTAGGTGTTTTTTGAAAACGATACAGATGTATCATTTCTCTTTCTAGTGTTTTCGAAGGAATTTCTTCTCGATGATACATTTAGGAGAAGGGTTAGCAAAAAAATATTTTCATAAGCAGTGGCTTTGAAAGTGCATTACTAACAATATCTAATTAGAATTGGTAAAGGGAGACGTCGATATCCGCAATAAATCTAAACAGCTATTGCGACTACATAAAAAAATCAGGAAAATATATCACCGGAATAATAGAAGCTGAGGTAAATCATCGAGACCCTTTGATAATCTTCCTAGCCCTCATAAATATTGACATCTTTTACAGTTGTGGTGTGGAAAGAACTTTCCGTGACTGAGCAGATTTGGAGCTGGGATAACATAAAAGTTGGCAAACCTGACCTAATCTCAGAACTCGCGTCTTTTAGGTTTAATTATCTCTTGAACCATCCATGAATGCTTGTACTCTAATATGTACCACAAATTCTTTGGAAGCTTGAGTGTAAGCCCAATTCATTAGTTTTCAAAAATCTGTCCCATTTTCTTACATCTCTTTTAGTGTTTGGTTTTTGTTCCTATACTGGCTCTGGTATATTTGTTACAAATATTGTTGTCCATGTCACGATTTCCAGAACTTTTACATCCCTTTTCATTTATTTCAGCTACTTTCTGGAATGTTCTGCTGTATTTCTTACACTCGACCGCAGTTGAGCGTTCCTCTTCCCACCAGCTGTTGGCACATAACTGTTTTGAATTGTCGATGATATATGGCCGATGACGACCATCACGAGATCCAACTTGGATCTGATGTATTCTGACAAATGAGGGCCTGTTGGCTGGCCGTGTAGGTGCGCTGAAGCATTGTTTTATATAACCCGTTCTATAATTTTTTTTCACCTCTTTTATGACTAGAATTATCAATTTTTTTTATTAACATTTACTCTACCACAAATATTGCACTAGAACACATTTTTGTTCGTCCACTATCGTCGTCTAGTAAATACTAGAAACAAGATAGATAAACATGATTACAATTGATGACATACACTTCCCTAGGTACTCGTGAGAACAGAATTAATTCTGGCATACCAATTAATGATGAGCCTGTAATCTCCGGAAACCTAGGAACTACCCAAGAGCAAACACCAAACATGAGTCAGGAGATTGCGAGAAACTGAAAAATTTTCCGAGTTTGAGGTCGAGGTTGTACCGCATGAAACCCTAAATGAAAGTAATGGCGTAGTGTTTTGTAAAGACTTTCTCAACTGCACAATCGAAGAAATAGAAGAACTTGAATCCCGAGTGAATACCAAAGTAACTCGAATGAAACAGAAGAAATGACATGAAACGGTGGATTCACCAAACCATATTATAGAGGAATTGGTCCGAATATGGGCCCCCCGTCTGTTTTTTTTATTGAACCTTGCTTATTATATATTTATAACAATGTCTAAAATCATTTATACATGCTATAAGACCTTAGAAACAAAACTGCTAACTATAAATTTTTTATAATAAAGTTCATTTATTTTATAGGTAATAATATGAAGTGGGGCTTTTCGAAATATGGGCCCCATTCAAAAAGTTACAAAATTTTCTTTTCACAACAAAAATACGAAATAAAATAGCAAAGAGTTTATGCTAAAGGAAAAATAAACATATCCGTGAAAAAATAAAATAAAATTATCTACAAAAATCGCAAACGTAAGAGTCTTTTTCAGCTCCGGAACACTGTTCATGTGCCCAGAGATTGCACATGAAACATTGAACCCATGTTTCTCTACTAGTATCATCAGAAAACTGTTGTTCACAAAATAGACATGTGGCCTCATTGTTTTCAGGAGAATACTGTCCTATCTGCTCTACGTCAAGGTCATCGTCAGCGGACAAAAATTCCTCTTCCTCTTCTGCATCCGAACTGAATTTGGTTTCGTTTTTTCTCTTGGGTTTCTTTATATTTTCTTTCAGCTTTGCCGCAAAAACTTTTCGCTTCCCATTTCCTACGTTTCTTTTTACATTTTTTTTTTGATTCAGCTGAAAATACTTTTTTCTTTCCCTTTCCTTCTTTCGATTTTCTTATATTCTCAATTGATACTTCAAGGTCTGATTTATACGTAGATGAAGTTATAACTTGAGAACGAGAAGTTTTCTTTTCTCTTGAAGACGCCCGCTTCGTAACTGATGGGACAGGTGAAAGAACGAATGGACTGATGAATGTTTTTGAACAATCTTCTGGTACAGTTGTTGCATTCAATGTGTTCCTTAATGGTGGATCTGGGTCTTTAGAACAACTTGGTTCTTGATCTTCTGAACGAACTGATATATTTTCTGAAGTAATTGTTTCTGCAAGGTCACTTGTCAATACTTCCAAATAAATTTCAGTCAAGTTACAGCTTTTCTCGGCTTCAATTTTCTCAGCAATGAAATCAGCATCAGAAAAAATGTTTTTATTTATTGGCTGTTACTTTGAACCCATTCATAGCTATCTCTGCCGCCTCGCATTTCAGAAATGCTCTCCTCAATAGTTCTGCTAGGTCAAATTGTGTTAGGGCTCTGTTATTAATTCGTATCCAAGTTCTGATCTCTTCACTATAATAAGCTTTTAGTGGTCCCATGAACGTTTTGTGTAGCGGTTGGAGTTTATATGTCGAATGAGGAGGAAGTGATATGATGCAGACATTATTTTCCCTTGGCAAGTTTATTATATCTAAATTTCTTGTGTGGCTGTAATGTCCATATACTTTAAGCAACACAGGAACACAGGTGACTCTTCAGTAGGCTTTACAAACTGGAAAAATGATTGAACCATTCAGTAGATAAATGTTGCTGGATCCAGTCACTTGGATGTACCGCATAGATACTCCCAGGTGGTGCTCCGCGCATAAGCTGATCATTTTGATTTTTTCTTGGGAAGACTAACTTTGTAGGAACAAATTGACTTCCTGCACTCATTGCTGCAACCATAGTCACTAGCAAACCTCTCTCAGTAGATGGTGAATTTCAGCAGTTCGGACTTCCATTGTCTAAAAAATTTGTAAAATGATTTGAAATCCCTGAAATAAACAATACCATTGAAATTTAAAAGAATAGCTAAAAATGGCAAATATATTAAGCAAAAAACATGAAAAGAATTCACAGTGAAATAAAATACGAATGAAAAAAATGAATAAATAAAATAAAATAAATTAATATGATCAAAAGTTGAGTGATTTCAAACCACGTTACTTCACGACGTTTCGATTGTTAGTATCTACAATCGTCTTCGGGTGATGACTCTCAGTAGATGTAATGGCGGCAATCTGACCCTTTCCTTTTCGTCCAATGATTTTAGGAATACTCGATGGTACAACAGAAAGACCTGTTTCGTCGACATTATATATTTGATGTGGAGCATAGTTACGTTTTTCATACTGTGCCTAAAGGTTATCGAAAAATATTCTGATATTTTCCTTATTGAACCCCAAAGCTCTTGCAAAAGAGGTTCCAGTTGGTCTTCGCAGTGACAGTTGATTTTTATGTCTTCTTAAAAACCATCTACCCAGGTACGACCAGCAATCCCATTTTTAAAAGGATTTTTGGTTCTATTTTTAATAGCCAGTGTATATGCCATTCTACACAGATCTCTTCTGGTTAAACCAAAAAACTGAGACTCCATTTTGAGAATATAATCAACCAATTCTTCTTGTATATCATATCGAAGAATTTGTTTTCGTCCCAATTTGGTACCTATAATTTCAGCAACATAATTGTTGCTCATTTTGACCTTCTTTACCATTCTCTGTAAAGGCGTTCTTGGCACCTGGAAACTTTTGGAGGCACTTTTTAATCCCATTTTTCCCTCTTTTACAGCATCGACGGCTTTCTTCATGTCATCTTGGTTCCATTTTTTTCGAACATTTTGACAATTAAATTTTCTATTATTGACAGACACTATTGACCTGTAAAAAAGATTTATAAATTATTGCGGTCCGAATATGGGCCCCTAGCCCATATTTAACTCACACAAAAGCCCATATTTCAAAATATGTACGTTCAAGAAAAATATTAGCTTATGATTTTGTATTTATTTTTTGTTTATAATCAACATTAAAATCCTTTTTCCTCCCTTTTTCTGTCACACTAGCATAATATATCAATTCTGAAATAATTTCAATAAACACAAAAATCACGTATTATAGACTTACCCAATAAAATTTCTTCAAGAGTCAAAGGTAAACTATCTACACTGTGTAACAACGATTGGTCGCGGAATCTGTAAATATAAGACAAGAGAGGTGTCTTGTAGTATCTTTAGACATTTTCTAACAGATGACACTATTTGTTTTATAGATAGTCTGGGAGCCCATATTAAATACATAGCCCATATTCGGACCAGTTTCTCTACATGCAGCTTTTTAAAACTTGAGAGTTCTTCCTATTTCCTAGCACCAAAAAGATGCTTCAACTGCCAACAATTTCGAACCATATCTTCATGTTCGATTGATGACTTATTTATTTTGTAGAAATCCATATTGAACATAGGATAGACAAAATAACTTTTGTCTGATTTCTACTATATTCTTTGTTACGACCAGTTTCGGTATGTTACACCGGTCAAGTTTACTCGAAAATGGTTTAAAAAACCGAAACCGGTCGTAACAGATAAATTATTTGATAGAAATCAGTCAAAAGTTATTTTCTTTATCCTATATTACATATCTTCATGATTCCAAACAGAGAAAACCTGCATCTGCGGAAAAAAAAGAACAAGAAGGAGAATGTGTACTGCAAGGGAAATCATTTATGAAATTCGCAGAACGGCTCTGAACTCACACAATAGGATGAAATTTAGAAAATTAGGATAGAGCAAATCTCCGAGTTTGAGGAAAAAAAAAGTAACTGTAAGAAGAGCAAAAAAAATGTATCCTATGTATTATACAGACTTTTGACGTGAATATTACTCAAGTTATTGAACTCCTCATCTTAACCATATTATAAGAGATTTTCTGAGGGCACATATGAGACCGAATAAAATAACTTATTTCACCCCCCTTCCTCATCCCAACCATCCAAAACAATCCCATTGACACAACCCACTCCTGTAACACGGCCTTCTGAATTCAAAAGAAAGCGGTCAGATGTTTTGTTACCTCAGAGATCGGAAGAAAACTCTAAAGCTAGTGGAACATCCACTTCCACTCAATCAACAAAAGAAACGAACAGAAAAAGAGGTGGACCAACAGGTCGGCCCGGATTTGAAACTGATGAATAGTACACGATACTCAGTGTTTGTAACGTAAACGCTCAGGGCACAAGCCATGATATTCAACCACTTTTAGTCCTTTGTGAAAATTTAATTTTCTGGAACTGTAATGGATGTTAACTTCATTATCCTGAGCTGAAGGAATTGATTGTGAAACCCTACTCAATTGTGTGGGACTTCAATGCCAATAACCCACTCTGGGGATCTGAAAAACTTTACATTAGAATAGGGAAAGTTGAAGAGTTCATTGATAACCTGAATCTCACATTTCTGAATAGTGGTGAAGGAACTCTCCTCAATCTAAGATCTCGCTCCTTGTCAGCTCATCAATTCTTGCTCCTTTGTTCAGATATAACTGCCTTGGTGATAATATGACAGATCAATTTCCTATAGGTATAGAGTGCCCTAATAAAACCGTTCCATCATCTTCTTCAAAACGGTGGATTTTGAATAATGCTAACTGGGATATAAACAAATCAGAATCGCACAATTTGTGGGAAGAACCTCTATAATACAAATAACGTGTTCGAAGAAATTAGCACTGCTATTTTGGAGAGAACAATACCTCAGTCATCTGTTAAGAATCGAACCAGGAACGTCCCTTGGTGGAATGAAGAAATAGCGTCCCTCGCAGCTGAGAGAAAACAGGGCTTGAATATTTTTAAAGGACACCCCACTGAAGAAAACATGATATTTTTTGAACGTGCCAGAGCCAAAGTAAGACGCACTATACGCAAGAGTAAAAGACGATTCTGATCAGCACACAAGAAAAATAGCAGATACACAGAGAACTTCGTGGAGGAGAAACTCCAGAATATAACATCCCTTCCATTTTCCCGAGTTTAAATCAGTCTTGAAAAATACCAAAACCTCTGCGCCTGGATGCAACGCAATCAAGTATGATCTCATCAAATAACTTCCAATAGAATCCAAGTACATTATTATCAATCTATTCAACAAAATCTGTTAAACCAGCAGTTACCCAGAAAAATGGAAAAAGGCGATTATAATTTCGGTTCTGAAAAATGGTGAAGACCCAAAAAACATTCACATCTATCACCCTATCTCACGAGCTTTCCGAGTAAAGTCTTGGAGAGAATGGTCAGTCATAGACTGTGATGGTATCTTGAATCGAATAAACTCCTATCCATCGCACAAGTAGGATTCCGAAATCATAAATCCACTATCTACCAAGCATTCTTACTTGAAAATAGCAGCCAGAACAGCTTCGCTGATAAGTCCCATGTTATTGCAATAGTCTTCGATTTCGAGGAAGCTTTTTATACAACATGCGCTACTCGATTCTAGAGCAGTTAGATAGGGGGAACTTAAAATGGAATATTGCCAAGTTCACAGAACATTTCAAACTCGACATTAAAATCTTCTCTCAAATAAATATGTCCTAGAGAAAGGGGTTGCATTAACCTCCACACTTAGCGTTCTCTTTTTCGCAATATCTATAAAAACCCTGCTTGATAATATCAACGAAAATATATGACAAAGCTCATATGTTGATGATCTGAAAATACTCTCCATCAATAGAAGAAACTGAGACTACCTTACAAAGAATACTCGACCAACTTTCGAATCGGGCAGAGCTACTAGGAATGAGGTTTTAAAATCTAAGACGCACTATGTCTACTTCTGCAGACTGACGAAACCTAGACTTGAACTGGGTGGTAAACCTCTCGAATGCAAAGGAAGTACGAGATTCTTCAATCTTATTCTTGATAATAAATAAATCAACATGGGCCTCACCTATTTATGACTGACGCTCAAAATCTGAGAAAGTACTAAATTTGATGAGAACTCTGGTACATACCCGTTAGGGAGATGCACCTTGAAATATATAAATCCTTCATACTTTCGAAAATAGACTATGGCTGCATGATATATAGCTTAGCGCGGAAATCCAGACATAGAAAGATGGACTCAATACAGGGAACAGCATTGAGACTGGCAGTGGGTGCTTTTAGAACCAACCCCTATTTATCGCTTTCTGCTGAAACAGGAATTCTTTCTTTGAAATATAGGAGACAACACCTCTCGAATTACGTTGTTAACATTTTAGCGTAGCCTTGTTATCCTAATTACCCAATATGCAAGGGAATCACTGATGACATTTACGAATGTCGACCCACGATAACAAGCCCAACGTAAATACGGTTAAAAGACATATTGAATTTCACTTAGTTCCAGAGATTTATGCGTAAAACCCTGGAGAAATTTCTATTTGGGAATTGGAAAAAATGAAAATGAATCTTCAACTCAGCCATTATTGCAAAAGATGGTATTCAAGATATCCTAAAAGTACAACTCAACAAACTCCCCTTGACGTACACTGAATTTGTAATTATTCACCCAAGAAAGTACTGGATGTGCATTCACTAGCCGAGGTTCAACACACAGTTAGATATTACCGCAAGCAGCCTACTTTTGTCCATTCCATATGAAACAAAATTTCTCATTTGTACGGATTCCTCAAGCTCACTACACGCACTAGAAAACTCATTTAATAAAGACCCACTAGATCAAACCATATTGGCATCCATTGGACGAATATGAATGGAAAACACATTGAAATTGCATGGACTCCCAGTCACCAAGGAATATCGGGTAATGAACTAGTTGATCATGCAGCCAAAAGTGCTACCGAAACACATGCTGTTTGTAACATTTTTATTCGACCACAAGACGGAATAAATTATGAGTTGATGGCAAATTGAATGAGAGAAAACAGATACCAAATTGAAAGAAGTGGAACCGCAAATTACACCCTGGAGGCATTCTACTCCACAGACACGAAGAGAACAAACCTTGATCGACTCCTTCTAGTTATAGGGTCGTTGGCGCATTTGACTATAATTTGGTTCAACTTGACATTATTTGCATCGCAGAACTGAAATATAAACATATAGCTGTTATCAATCACTTGTACCAGAATCACAACTGTTTTACATACTATCATATTCAAGTCAACCGCTGCGCTGATTGTAGGTGTTTTTGTTGGCACTGGTCAGATTGGTCTATTCCTGCCAAGGGTTATTCTCTGCTCGATGTTATTTGATCGATCAGATACAGCTAATAACTTTTCGCGTCAATGAGCCAATCTGGATAGGAATCAGTGTCAACGAAATACGCCTATTAGTACCAAAGCCAGTTGAGAATGGCATTGAATCATAACAAAAATCAATAAATTGAAACTGTATTCCCAAATTCAAACAGAGAACTGTACGAACAAAATGAACAATACATTCAAAATCTCAAAATAAATTCTCAATATATGATAATGAAATAAAACATTGTTCTTAGTTTACAATGAAAATCACTGTTTTATTTATTAAGATACATTCTTATACTATGAAAATTATTTCATCTAGATTTTTGGGAGATAGATGATTTCTTCTCAAATTATAAATTGTCCCACTTTGGGGATATACCCGTTCTGAGGAGACCGATATGACAGGAAAAATACTTTTGTGTGATTTCCAAAATTTTATTGGATAACTTTCCTGTGAATAACTGGCCTCGCCTGAACACCTATTGTATTAGGTGTTAAGAATCACACGTTAAAAGGTAAGACCTCGTTAGTCCTTAGCTCGTACAAGTTTCTCAACTTCTGAGAGTTGTCGTTTGTATGGGGGCAAAAGCTGATTAACGGAAAAACAGATTTTGAAAAGATTAACGATGTGTATCGAGTGACTCTACTGCGCATTGCCAGTAATTTATAATTCGAATAAGTTTATTATTCAAACAATTCGATTACTAATAATTTGATTATGTCCATCACAAGCTAAAAACCAACTAATGGAAGAATAAAATGGGAAAATGACAAAAAATCTGCTGTGGAAGAGACAAAAATATCGACAATCCTTCTATCGAACAAGTAGGACAAAATGCATGCTATTTTGCTGAAACTGGATAATGACATAGAAATCAAACCCGGAATGCCTAAAAGAAGAAGAAGAAAAGGTAAGCTTTAATGTAACGGCAATTGCTGATTGCGGTCGATATTAGACTCAGTTCAACAGCAATTGAATAAGTTGTCTATATTATCTTTTTCTTTAAACTTACGTGATTGAGTAATTCTCAAAATGCCTAAACATAAGTCATCAAAAAAGAGGAAATCATCAGATTCTTCCTCAGATTCAGGACCAGAGGATGTGAGTGAATATATTTTTTCTATTAAAGTACATTTCCAGAAATATTGCATTGAAACGAAAACATTGTTGTCAAGGTTGTGATTCTATATATTTTAAAATCAGTTTTCCTCATCTCTTTATGATATGATAGATAGATTCCGTACAAAGGATCCAGCAAAGGATAGATTAAGGCAAAAATGTCAGTCATTTCTGAGAATTTAGTGCATGCTATTTTGGAATTATAGTATAGTCCTTATTAGAATATTTTATGAAGTTTTTACTCATAGAAATGGGAACCATATGCAATAAGCCACCACACTTGAACATGTTTATCCATTATGTGCTATTGATACTTAATTACCAATAACATTACAAATTCAAACATGATGAATTGTAACATCCCATTTCATTTCGAAAGGCAAGCTACCATTATCATCTGTTTTCTTTCACTTTTAATTTTATTTGCATAGTATCAAATTTTCTTCTCCCATTTATATTTTTTGTCATCAACCCTTGATGTTTTTTAACAAAAATATAATTATGATCTATTCCACATCTTTTATGATCTCATACTTGGTTCATTTGTTTTCAGTATTCAATTCCAATATGATTTACATCTTTTGAAAAATTTGATACACTTTTTGTGTAAAATCTCTTCTGGCACATTGTGAATGAGAAATGGAAGTATTGAAGTGAAGGATTTTACCGATTTAAATGTTCATGTAAAAAAATGTCTTCAAAACCATGGATTGCACTAATGTCTACTGCATAAATGCTGGCAGATTTTTCATCAAATATTGTATAGAGAGAAAAATATATACCGTGGAAAGTCGATCTGCTCTTAGGAATGGGCTAGCAAAGAGGAGTAATGAGACCAAATTTAGGAAAATATTGATTCAGAGTCTGAAATCTGAGTAAAAGAATTGATTCCTCTTTGCTCATATTTTAGAAAATGAGATATACGCCTTGAGTACAGCTTGGCAAATCTAGCTGTGTCTTTGAGATTTGTAAACGATAAAGAAATATAACTGACTGAATTAAGAATTTTGTATAGAAGTGTATAATTTTACACAATTATACACTTCTATTATTACAAATAAGTTTATTCAGCTTCCCAAATTTATAAATATAACTGTTCACTACCAACTTATATCAGGAAGGTCAATCGGGAAATTCTGGCTCGAATAGTTGTGTGTGCTAAACTCTGCCAAGTAAAATGAAGACCATTCATTGTTATTATTATTATGGAATAAATTGGCAAGTGTTGACAACTACACATGAAGTAGGGAATGGGAACACCAAATTCTTCCTTTTGTGCAGGTGGAAAATAATTGAAAGATAATAAGTGATATATAATTGCAAATAATAGACACATACATTCTTATTAAAGATAAATAAATGAAGAGAAAATGGATAAACTTACAGCCGATAATTGATATAAAATTGAATGCATATAATCTACATAACATTGCTTGCTATATTGATAATAACACCACTATATACAATTCATGAAATATTTTTGAAGATTGGTTGTCTACTGTTGATCCATAGTTTCGATAAGATGTATTTCGATTCTTGATAGATTAACATCTTCATCCTCTGCAATGTCATTCTCATATTCCTGTTCCGATGCAGTGCTGCTATCCTTATCACGTAAAACAATAATTAGATCATTCACGATGGTGTCTATCATGGGTTCATTTGACATGAAATCGTCCTCGAATATTTTTGCTCCTTCATAATGAGATTTTCATTGCTCTGAAGAAAACTGATAAAAAAATTGTCACAATATTTTATGATATTGTTGAATTTGAGAGAAATATTTTTATTTGCCACGTGATCTTTCACTCCAGCACAAACCAACTCATTTGGTTCAAATCCGGGTGATATGGCGGTAACCATACAAAATTGTGAATTGCATTTTGTTAATTTGTTTATAGTGCATAATTATCGATCACCCAACGCTTCTTAACGGCAAATTCGGAATCATTTGTTCCGACACCAATTTTTTATAGTTATTAAAATTCATTGCTTTGTGATATAATAATAATAGAGTACTTAGCAAGATACCAATGGTTATATCTAAGTGAATAGAAGTCATTGGTATCCATGACGATGCAGCTAAGCGATCACAAGCCTCTCAGTTTCGTATGCTGGAGCTGTCAAAAATGTTACTTGTCTAATTCATTCTACTATCCTAAGGACGAACATTTTGGAGAGTTGAGGGTATTGAGTGTTCTTAGCCAAAAGACACTTTTAAGTTATTGAAAACCTGCATTGCATTAAACAACATTAACATATCCCTAATATGAACTATTAAAGGAATTCAGCACTTAAAATTCATCTGAACTTTAGAAAAGATGAACAAATCAATCTATTATGACTCCCAATCTTCTAGATTTGTGGTGGAAGAAAGTTGTAGATTTTCAATCCTTTTTAATTCATATCACATTTTACCAGAACACTTTCGATAAACAGAGATAAACAAGAATATTGGGAGGATTGAGCACTGTAAAATGATGTGTACAAAGTAGGACATTCTTGAAGGAAATGTATTGAAATTATTTGTGAAGTACCCTAAAGGCACATTTTAAAATAACATACCATTTTCATTCAATTATTGTTTCATATACTCCAAAAAGAAATTTCACAACCTGTGTGGAATTAGGTATTACAAAACTAACTTCTCTAGTTATGATTTTAATGGCATATAATGAAGAAGTTTGTCATAGTTTGTTTATTCAGTCATTAAATATTGAATAGTTATCTGTACCGAACAATTTAGTTTGGGAAAAATTTTCCGTTTAATTTGTGTCTGAAATTACGGTTTTCATTCTGCATATATCTTTCTGTTTCTGCTTCTTTTCACAATTTTTAAAATTTATTATGCGATTAAATTCAAATCTAATTTGAATAATTGATTTTTTTCAGAAGTTACCTATGAAGAAACCCAAGACAGAGACCAAATCCAGCAAATCGAAGTCATCAAATGAAGAAGAAAATTCATGGCAGTTAGCGAAAAATAGATTTGTTAAATTAACTGAATTCAAAGGAAATTGGTATCTTGACATTCGTGAATTCTATAATGCTGATGGCGATCTGAAGCCTGGTAGAAAAGGAATCATGTTAACCATGGAGCAGTGGCAGAAATTCAAAGGCTGCATTGAAGATATTGATGAGGCTATCAAAAAGAATGTATAGTATTAGGATTATTTGAGTTTTATTGTTCTAAACATTGTTTTTTATTTATGAATTCAGACTATTCTCAGTGAAGTTGTTTATATGAATAAAATCGATATTCACAAGGAATGTTTGTATTGAGAATTCTGAATACTAGAATGGAACCTTCGATGTAAAATAAATTCACCAAAAACACTTCTCCCACACGAGAACCGTATCACTCTTCTTGACAAATATTAGATGAACTATGCTTAGAGCAGTCCTCTCTTGATTGCACCGACTTGGTAGGTGAAACATACTTTGATAAGAATATTGAAATTACATTTGTTTGAATAGGAATTCTCATGTTTTATTTCTGAATGAGTTGAAGGAAAACTGGAAATGTCTTACTTCGTGTTAGACCTGAAATTTAACAATTTCAAATTCTGAATATGTCTAATTACTTTTCAGAATCATGCCACAATAATGTATTTAGGATGATAAAGGTTTTTATCACTACTATTAATCATTCAATTGACAAAGTTTTTGGTTATGTTACAGTACTTCAATTGAATTTTGGTCTATTTGATAATAAGTAAATATTCGTAATTTCTATTCTTTTGTTACCTGTGATTTAAAATTCTATCATTCTTGCTTTTTGAACTGCCGATGTGAGCTAAAAATGAATTTTTTCACAAAAGAATGTACAACTGGTGAGGGTATATTTTTAACAGAGATCAGGTTTCGGATTTCTACTTCTCCATCTTTATACAAAAAATGTGTGAAACTTCCAAAGAAAGGAAGAAAACAAATAATTTCAAAATAAAATATAAAGTGCCCTCTCAGATTTCCATACCGTAACTCTTTCATACATTATATTGTGTAGTTTTTTTAAGAATGATATCTGATTCAATTCCATAACGAATGTTTGGAGTAAAAACTGAATGGGAAAAAGTGATTTTTGTATAATTCAATGTTCATATGAGTTATTTAATTCAATGTTTGTATGAAAGTAGTTGTTTGAGAGGGCTCTGCCTTCCACTTTGTATTTGAAAGTAGCTTCTATGCATAATCTACAACCTTTAAAGAGTTTCGTACAAAGATGAATAAAATCAAGGATCCATCTAGGATCTTTGAAATTTTGTTCATGACAGGATTTATGTAGGGAAATAGGAATCTGCGTGATACTATAAAGCCTTGTATTCATAATCCATTACTAGGGATACGTAATTTTTGCATACACAAAAATAAAAATTTCGCATTAAAGAAAACAAATGATAAATTTCGCATTTATTCGCAAAAATTAACATTATTGAAAACTCAAAATCAATATTCTTCATTATATGTTTTATATAGCATAACTAGCATAAGTAGGCACTTAATTGGAGGTTAGCATCGTAGTGGTCTCGATATTTCCCTCCTTCAGCCTCTGCCTCCCATCATTTACAACAATGTTATAAGTACTAAAATATCCCTTTGCATGTACACTATTTACTGGAGTGAAGAGGCTTTGAATAGCTGCTTTTGCAAAGTCAGGGCAGCACTTTGTAGCTAGTAAAATTTGTATGACATGAACAGATGTTTCTTGATTAACGACATTAAGTAGTTGTCTGTGAAAATGATTATATCCATCCATAATTTCATCCTGTAGTATGTCTTTGAAAAATGGTATTTTCGAGAAGCTTTCCAATGTAGAATTTATGTTAGCCGATGGTGCAGCTGCAGCTATCGATGGACAAAGTAACTTGCCAATGTTTTGGTAGGCTTCATTTGTTGAACTGGATCTCATGTGTACAGACAATTTATCCAAACTTTTTTGTGCTGCTGTTTTCAGCATTACGCTGTATCCTTGATGAACTTCGCCATTTTTTGACAAAATAGCCTTCGCATTGACGCATAAGAAGACTTCAAATCTTCTAATTTACTCCACATGTGCGCGAATGGATAGTTGGAATTTTTCAATTGTCAAATTCATTAATTTCGGACAGAACTCGGATACGAATTTCAATTGAACTCCTAGTTTACGAGCTAGTATCTGGTACTAAAGTTACCATAATCATATTCATTTAAAAAAGAAATTATATGGCACATGTATTCATTTAAATAAATGGCAGATTTGAACCAAAAATTCCACCGCGTTACTACTAGTGTGGGAAAAAGTTTGGCGGTCAGTTCTTGTAAATAGGCACTTTTTATTTTTTTAGAATGCAAAAAGGCTGCCTTTGTCTTGGCTACAACATAATTGAATTCCTTGAACTTTTTTATATAGATGTCGGCTGCGAGATTCAGTTTATGTGCCCAGCATTGATAATACAAAATATAGTCACCAATAAGTATTTTTAGCAAGTTGTAACATGCACTCATGTAACGTGCAGAGTCTGATACTAAAGCTTTTACTTGAGAGTATTCTATTTCATATGCTTTCAAGGTGTCAATTATTGCTTGAGAACAAGTGGAAGCATTGGCAGCATTTAAAAAATATACACCTGCTGAAAAACAGAACTTTTCTGGTTTGATAGTCTTAAACAGAACTGCAAAGACACACCTGCCTTGGTTGTCGGATGTTTCATCTACCACTATAACTACTGGCCGTCTTTTCAGTTTCTTTTTCCGAAATACCGCACTGTACTGGTACGAATTTACGCTTCAAAGTATCCTCAGAAGGAAGGTTCCCCAAGCCGGGTACATATTTTTCCAAATAATTGCGAACGGCTGGATGATCTAGTTTATTTATAGGAATATTTGCTTTTGAACACATTTTCGTTCCATTTTGGTACGTTTTTGCAATTCAAAACCGCCGACAATCGTAGATTGCCGTTTAATAACGTAGATACTTGTACACTTGAAACAAACACTTCATAAACTGACATTGTGAAATCTGATCACAGGGTTATATAAGGTTACAGATAAGTTGGAAAGCGAGATAGTTATTGAATGAGGGTGCCAACTATGAAATTCAACACTGACCTCTTTCCTTTGATAATGTAAATAATCGAAATTTGGCGGTTAACTACTGAAACATAAAAAATCGCATTTATCGGCAAAATTCGCATCTACTCGCGCCTATTTCGTAAATACGAAAATTACGTATCCCTATCTATTACCAGTCGGTGAGGGGTGAGAGCTTATTAGTGGTACTCAGGTCGGTGATAAATGCAAATTTTGATCTCGACTGCCCTTGAAAACAATGAGTAAAAAGTAGATATGACGACTCTTCTCAGGTAGACTGCTAATTTTAGAAGAATTACTGCCGTCTATCCTGAGTTTTTTGTCATTTTCCAGTGATTCTGCCCCAGTTGATAAATCGTGTATATAAAAATTCTAGAGGAAAGCCTTCTTGCTTCTGGAAGTAATGGAATATATCCCATAAAGGTCATTTTCAATGGGCATAATGATTTGATAATCTTTAACACTAGAGCGTTATTGATACGATTTTCATTATTATTATGTTTTTGGTGTAGTTCTAGTAAGTTACTTTATATATTGGTGAGATTATCAATGTCAGTTTTCAGAAGACTTGTTGAATTCAAACAAGCGAAAGCTTGGCAAAGTAGAGCAGAGTTTTGATTTTTGACTGAGAGACCTCGTTAACACATTTTATTGTAGATTTCTCCAGTCGCTAAGATAATCCAATAACTAACCTACCCTACCCTACAAAGTCGTAGGTTCACATGAGAGGTAATCCTTAAAATTAGGTAAAAAACACAGACATTTAAAGATATATAGTATATAAGGTGCTTCCTGGTGGTTCCTGTCGCTTCATGTCGGGGCAAAGTAGCGTGAAAAAGAAATGTGCTGACAGAAAAAGTTTTCATTACTTTTCAAATCGATTCTACAATTTGCGCAGTTTTTCATAATCTAGTCACATAATTTGGCTATTTTATACTTACCATTAACAACAATAAGTTGTTTTGGAAAATCTGTTTTGAGTAGGTAACTACTTATCAGTTATATTAGATTTGGTTTGATTATAAATGAGTTTAGGTAAATATTTCAGTTTTATCACCACGAAACCTCAAAAATTTTATCGATGAATTTCCATTTTTTTAAGAAAAACTTTGTTTTTTAGCAATACCAGGAGAGCAACCAGCATGATAAAACCACTAGATCGTAGGACGAGCAATTTTTTCTATTGCTGGTTGCTCTATTGGTATTGCTGAAAAATAAAGTTTTGAGTTGAAAAAAAATTGACATTTATCTGAGAAATTGTTTAGGTCGAGTGGTATTCGTAAATATTATTTCCTGAAATATTCTCAGTTGTATGCATCGATATCAGAACAAAATATGAATTCTCAAATGAATTTTTTTACCTGAATAATTAGAAATTTCAGCAAGAGCATTTGTTTGAAATAATATATGAACAAAGTACGTGAATAACTAAACTCGTATTTGTCAACAACAATACTTGCTACGGCTAAAAAAATAGATACGTCACTAATACGCAGCGTATGCTCATCGATATCACTGAAGTTGAGAAAAACGTTTCCATTCGAATCATAAATGTCTTATTAAACGAAAAGTTTTGATTATGATTGAAGGATTGTTGTCTCATTTTCGTGAGGTTATGTGAATAATTGAATTCATTTTTCATTTTGGTCTCTGGTATATGTTCCCTGTACTGGCGAGTTTTATTTTATTTGCATATTCATTTTATTTGTCTCAAAGAGTCACCTATGATTAAAGAATAATTACACCTAGATGTTAATTCAATGGATGCCGGTTTTATTGCTGTTAAACTTTGTTTGGGTGGCCTAACCTTCAATTTTTTATCGGTTTGAAGGAAGTAATCTTCAGTATATAATTTGTTTTACTTATCGTCAGATTGTAGAAGGTTGAAAAACTAATAGAGATACCACAACGAGATTTATTATTTTTTTACTCTTTTGTATTATTTTTAAATATTTGACAAAAAACAATTTGTGAAAGATATTCTCCTTTCTGTTCCATATGCAACTGGAGTAAAATCTTTCTATCACAGAAAACCTGTTCTGGAATTGAGAATATAAAATAGCTTTCTTCACAAAAACTTGGTCACAGCAATATATTCAATGATGATTTGATTTCCCAAGTTCAAAATCTACTTATTCTTTTCACAGTATGGCCACATACCTAGAAGATTCATTCTGTGGTCACCGCGTCCAGCATACACGCAGCTGTTTTTAAGTTTCCTTGTCAAATAGAGTGCGTCATGCAAAATCAAGTTAGTTTAAATTTTTGTTTGTCGTATATGACAGTGTTCTCAGTAACGACGATAAGAGCCCTATTTTACGGTGAATCATTTTTTCGTTATTCTCCTGTACGGAAGTTTTGATTTTTGTGCGTTTTTATTCTAGTGAGAAAAGTAATGCCGGTATCTAAACGAATAAACTATAAACAATTTTCCAGCGGTTCTTTAGTGCAACGTTTTAGCCATACTGTGGTGCAAGTGTTTGAGAAAAAGTAGAATTGAGGTAAGTTTTGTTCCAAACCTATTCAAGGCTTTTCGCCAACACACATATTTGACGTTATGATGCTTCTTCAGCATTGCCTCATATTAAATTTCCTACATTTATCACAGAATTCTCGTTATTGCCAAAATGGTAGCTTTTATGACTCACCACCTACTTGATACATATCAGGTTATCGAAACCAATACACTTCTTTTCTTTTTCACGAAAGCAGCACCTCTCCATGCCCCTTTTGGAATCTTAATGATTTTTGTGTTTGTGGAATGGCCCCTTGGATAGGAGTTAAAATTCACGTCAAATCACCAAAAAACATTTTTCAATGAGATGAGATAGTTTTCAGGTTTTTTTCACCCTTCGCACTTATTTTTGAAAAAGCCGTGTTTCTCAGCAACTGTTCATAGCACGCTAGTGAAAATTGATAACCTAGACTGAAATTGGGTCAAGTAACACAAATTCGAGCTCTGTAAAACGAATAAAAAAAATTATATTTTAATTTTTTTGAAGCCCTGACTCTTGGAGAAACGGCAAAAATTTTTTTTCAAATTTTATTTTTCCTAGATGTAACATGAGGAATGAAACGAAAACAACAGAAACCGTGCGATATTTCGTTTGGAGATACACCTTCAAAGTTTGCCCTTATTTTCCAGTTTTGCACAAATTTGAATTTCCACCTCTTGAATTCCACTCGATATATTTGTGATTGATTCTAAGAAAGTATAAACTGAAGTCCAAAATGAGTTCATCAAAAAATATTAACCAGGAATTCAAAACTGACGTGATCAGTGACTACTAAGATGTTCAACGATCGCGAAATTTGATACTTCTCTAGGATTATTGTAAATCAAAGTCATCAAACTAAAAGTTTTCATTCGTAAGGAAAAAATATTATCTTTGAACTATTGATTTTATTACGACATATTTCAAAAAATTCTCTCGTTGTTCTCTTAACATTTTCATTGACTGTATCTCAACTGTTTCCGCTACTACATACATCCTATTTCATAGTGACAAATTATTAGGTTGGTTGTTTCAGGGTGTCATAAGACCATAAATAATACTGAGTCTCCTGAATTATTTTCAACCTAGTTTTAAAGGAAAAAATTTGAAATTTTTCTATCAAGTTATGGTTTCATGGATTAGAAGGTTCTTGTACCCGGCACAGTATCTGATGAGGTTATAATATCCTTGTGAAATTGTCTTCTAGGTTCCATCTCTTGACTTAATAACAAACTGAAAGTGGAATGTTTCACCAATTTGTTTGGTAGGTACTGGAAATTGCTTTTCGGCGTTGAAATTTGACAAGGAATTCAACCCTTTTGAACGAAAAATGAATATTGAAAGTTTCTAACCTACAAATTATAGAATGTTATGAAAAAATTCCCAAAACCAGACAAAACACGGTGCACAAAGTTTAATATTGAAACGTTGTCAATTCCTTCACAATTTTTTTATCAAATTTGTAGTGGCATGAGGGTTTGCTGGCCAAACTCTGATGCTAGGGCCTGTCGAATCAGTTTTGTGTACCGCTCTCCAGCTTCCTGAAAGAACGTTTCCTACAAGTGGCCGTCGATGGATATCTTTCGAATACTTTGACCATCAATGCTGGTGTTCCCCAGAGATCCATATTGTCCCCAACCCTTTTTTTATTGTATATCAATGACTTATTGGAAAAAAACAAGAATCCAATATATTGCTTTGCTGACAACACACTTGTCTCGTCATTCCACTTGGATTCCAGGACATCGGCTGTAGATGCACATCTTCATCGGCAGCAGGAGGTTGCATATCTTGATGAGGAGTGGAAGCAACCAGGTTCAATTCAATTCCACATCGGTTTTCTTAAAACAGATGAATGTCTTCGAACTGGATATAATAATGTCAGGATAGATATTTCCGCTTTCTGCTTCGATAAGTTTGTTTGGGGTTGAAAAGGACACCAATATGTCTTGGTACAATCATGTCGCTGGAATTGCAAAGACTGCTTCTTGAAAGCTTGGAACACTGTTCCGAAACAGAAAACTGTACACATCTCAGCAACTTTTGATGCCTTATAAAGCTCAGATCGGACCTTCTTTGGGGTATTGTTCTCATGTATGGAGCTCCGCCTCTCAGCATACCCTGAAGCTGCTGGATTCTATCCAAAAAAGAGTCATCCGCCTGATTGGAGACGCGAACATCACTTGCAACCTTGATAGACTGGAACATCGAAGAAAGGTTGGAGATTTGTCTCCTTTTTATAGCTACTTTCACGGAAAGTGTTCAAGTGACTTGGCACATTTGATTCCACCAAGAGCGGTATATATTAGAAGTACGCGACGGACTGTGGCTGCTCATTGTTTTGAGGTTCAACTCAGTTCACCTCGAACTCCACTGTTTAAGAACTCTCTCATTTGGAGAAATGTGTTAATGTGGAATAAACTTCCTGAGAACGTTTTTTCAAATGGATATACTCTTTAGCGATTTAAATCCAATATGAATCTCTACTTTCGCACAGGCACCGCTCTTAGAGCGCCTTAAGGATTTTCCTGTAGTGCTTGTGTTTTGTCCTTAAAGAAAATACTGAAGCTGAAGGGTATCACCCTCAAATAATTTTGATGAGAATTCTGCAATTGATTTACTCTGAAAATAACAATGAATATAAGACTATAACGAACTTGGACAGTAAAGCTAGATTAGCATTTTAGTATTGTTAGGTACAACCTTAGGTTAATTTTATATTTTATTTTCGGATTTCCTAAGAAACCGTTGGATCGAATTCGAAGAATTCATTATTTCTTCTAAGAAAAATTGAATTGTATTCTTGAATAAACCTCTAGTTACATTGAAAATGCTTTTCTAAACATTATGCCAGTATTTGGTCTCCCTATTAATTTCCGTTTGAATGTTGAATGCTGCCAATTGTTGAATCCATCAAATTTATCACAAAGCCGAGCATATTTTGAAATGTAGGTGTCGTTGAAAAGTTTGTAACAGAAGCGACTGACCGGTTTTTTTAATCCGAATAACTATAAGAATCCTTGAGTGTTGGAAAATTTCCACCTTGTGTGGTATCTTTGGAGTAGCATTCATTCCATTTTTAGATATCTATTCTGCATTGTATTGCTGCTTGTTCTAACGTGGCGTCTTTTATTTGAGACAGTTATTTTTTAATTATTTTAGCTAAACCTACCTTCAGTTGGTGGAGAGGTCTAGATGTTTTAAATTATTCTACTCTTTTTCTTTTATCCAGCAAATTTTGATAATTCGATAGTTTTTACTTTCATTTAATGAATTAAAGATTTTTCTTTGAACATTTTGTAGATTTGAGGAGTAAAAATGTGAAACTTGGCTTTATGCATAGTTTGAGAGATATTATAAAAAAAGAAACTACTGTTTCAATTCTTTAAAAATTTCACAATATTATCAATATAACCAACTATCAAAACTGTTTCTGCATATTTTCACGAAAAATGCATTTTTTAAATTTTCAATGCAAGTAGAAGCTCATAAAATGTCTTTATTGAACCGGGTCAATTTTATCAGCCACAGAAATCTAATAATTTTCCATAATAATAGTGGCTTACCTATGTGTAATAAATATATCCCTACGAATAAGAATTAACGAGGTCTTACCTTTCAACCTGCGATCAAATTTCTTATGCTCTTAATGTATTTTGAGCTTGTCAAGTTATTATAAATTTTGATATAAATTTCTAATTTTCAGTCAATTTTCTCATTAAAGCAGTCATTAGAACTTTTCAGAGGTTTATTTTTTTACTTTGGCATGCCATTCTACTTTTTGTCCATTATTTCGTTTTTTTATCGTAAAACTCTATTTTTTGTATTGACTAACAGTGACAAAAATATAAACGAGAAATCACCCAAAACTAGTAATTTATGATAAACAATCAAGGATAATGGTGACCGTTTATCTCGGAACATTTCACTTTGTAGCAAAGTTTACTCAAATTTCGTTCGTGTATGGAAGAAAATAGGGAGTGATTGTAATATGTTTAAAACTATTTTCCAAGAAGTCGAATAAAAACGGAAAAATTCTGGAAAAGTTGGCAGAAATAAGTTGCTCTATTATATCATTGAAAATATGAAAAATGGCCAATAAAAAGCAAGTGTAACACACTTTTGTTAAAGAGGTCTGCGGCAAGGTGTCACGTAGGTTTTATATAAACTTTAGTTAGGTTACATTATGTACAGTGTGTTTCAGCCGCTCATACCCTTTGATTTTTATGTGAGGAATTCCGAGAGTTGACAACACCTTCAGTGGGTGTACATCTACAATTATATCCTTACAATAATATTCAGTTCCTATTTCATTATTTCAATCTTGGTAGAATATTTGCAGAGCTGGATTCATTACTGAATCTACCCAAAATATTTTCAGTACCAGATTCAGTACTTTCATTACCATTTCAGTACTTCAACGACCAGTTCAAGAATTTAGTAATTGATTAATTACTTCAGTAAGTGGTTCATTAGCATCTGTAAAAATTTCCGTGTCCGAAAAATTACTGCCGGATTGCCCCGTTATTTTCAGGTACAAGTGCTCAGAGTTATTCCTGAACATGTAAGGGATGAAATGAAGAAAATAATGTCTTTTCCGGTTACCTGTTCATAATTGAGGGAGGAAACATGTCCAGCTGCTCGTTAACAGTCTGTTGAACTTTGTTACTGCTCTTGGGGTAAAGAGTTTTACTGTTTGCATCATTTCGCACCTGAGGGTGTTCTTATCGATGTAGAACACACCTTGTGCTTGGCCGAATTTCAGTTGAATAAACCTTCATGACGTTTCCTGCTTCTGCAACACATTGTTGCCTGGTGATGTTTTGCTTATCTTGCACTCTAGAGTGTTCATTGACCGACGCGACGTTTGGCTGAATGAACCCTCCCTGGCATAGAATTTTTTTTTCTCTGCAACAAATAGCTGCCTGACAACGTTTTGCTCTTCATCTTGCACCTGAAAGTGTTCATTTCCATACTGCATACCTTGTGCTTGACCGACGTTCTGCTGAATGAACTTTCTCTGGGCTAGAACGTTTTTTTCTTCTGCAATACATTGCTGCCTGGCAATGTTTTGCTTCACCTAACATATACTTCTGGAAAACGTGCTGTTTGTTTGTTCTGACATATTCGTTATCGAGTTCGTGAATCTATTTGTCGTCTGTCTACGGATCGTGAAAAGCTTCACCTTATCCACTGAACGTATTCTGCTAGAAGGTTTTTGAAATCTGTCTGTTTTTGGCATGTCTTCAATAACGTGCCAATCATCATCCAAAATAGCTACCATCCCGTATGGTCCACTATCATTTTGTTAGGAGCTGTTTACTTTTTCCGTCGTTGAAAGCAGTTGTGTGTCTTGTAAGAACAAGAGCGTTCTCGAATAATTCTTTCCTCTTAGAGTCATATCTAGTCTTCTAATTTTTCTGTGGCTTACTTATTTGAATAATAGTTCTCCAAGTATTTCTCTGCTTGTCAATTATGTGATCAGAAATTTTGGCAACAGGACGGCACAGGCCTGAAAAATTTCGGGACGGGAACATGAAGTGAAGTTTTGTTTCTCTTTCTATAGTTTCTTATGGAGGGGCACGCACTAAGAAAGGCAAAAGTCAGACACACACCAGAAAGGCAACAAGATGGACCAGGCATATGCCGTGCAATTTCCGCTCAGAAAGAGAAAACTTTCTGTGCCTGCCTCAGACCGTCTCGGCGCATGCTTGACCTTGGATTTCAGTGCTTTACAAAGACACCACGAGATATTTACGCATCTTTCCTTCAGCCGGCTGGATCGTTGCCATAAAAACATGAAGAATTTTGAGGAAAAATTGATGTGTTACCCTGTATTGTTTGATTTGTCCAATAAATTATATTACGATGTGAAAGTTGCAATTACAGTATCCTCTTCACTTGATGAGGTGTCAGAATCCGGCAGGAAAGTCATCATAAACAATGCTAGTATCAAGCTATCAAATACGGGAGGGGAAATAAGAAGAAGAACGGAGCAAGAAGGAAAGGAAGAAGTTGGGGAAACAGGACGCGGCATCTCGCTCTGCCATAATGTACCCTATCCCGTCATGTTCCCTTTCTGTGCCGTCCTGTTGCAGTGTGCGTCTTGGTTTACGTGGGCATAACTCCGGTATGCAATCTGCCCGAGCAATCAAAGATTTATTTTCAAAATTTGAAGTTTTGCTCATATAATCGGCTAGCATGTTCTCTAGTTGCTTTATTTTTTCATCTTGACTTTGGCAACATATCAGTATGATTAACAATAGACTCACCAAAATGAATTTTCCACCGTTTGAACACCACTTGAGCTTGGATCCTCTTGACGAAGGAAGTTTTCTCATTTTATTTCCCAACGATATCATCCATAATCGTTATCACTTTCTGATTCCAATGTTCCAAGACGTCTTTTAGATTTTCGCCCTTTTTCTCGGTAACAACCGAACCACAAACGTACACTAGTTCTTTCACATAGAGCGTTAATAATCTACCGATACAATTTCAGATCCACTCTCTCAATAACACACCGAAAAACCAAAAACATACACAATAATACATAACAAAATATTTAATTCTACGCCGGAAGTTAGGACTAGACTGTCGTTATCTGTAGTTCGACTCACTGGGATGACAAATCCACTTTCACCATAATCAGAATTGATCATTTTCTGTTATTTCCACAAATACGGGGTATCTTGTATCAGTGGATACCTTACAACTTTAAAATTTTTGCAAATCGAAACATATTTTTCTGAATGATTTCAACTTTTGAATTCGTTTTGAGGATCTACAAACAAATGATAGATATCATAATTTCCAAAAAAATATATTGAAAACTTACTCCACTTCATTTCAAAAAATGTTTAAAATGTTCCATTCATTTCCTGAAAATAATGTTAGTTTACAAATTCATTTCTTACATTTCTGGAAATCTAGCTGGTCAATCTGAAGGACCATGTTTGCCTATACACGGTTTTGAAGAGCTGACTAGATTACCTATTAAGACGCCTCTAGATGGTTTTAAGGAAATACGTGACTTTTGACATAATACACAACCGCAGTTCTTTTCCGAAATTTTGGATAGAAGAAGTGCTTACAACAAAATCACCCCAGAACATTTCATAACACAGGGAAACAGACATCAATTATTATGAATCATAAACATTTTGAACATTTCTTTAGCTGAAGATCCCCAAAATGAATTTAATACTGCTAATTACTAAAGAACGGCTCATTCGATGTCCAAAAATGAAGAAGTATTGAACAAATAATGAAAATACCTGTCAAACGAGGTATCACAAGACTCCCCTTTTCCATTTGAAAATAAAAAAGATGGTAGCGCCTTTTTGGCGACGAGTGATGCAACACTATTGTCTTTGTTGCCAAAAAGTGCTAAAAATGATACCGTTTTACGTAAATTTCGTTCGAGTTTGATATCTTGTCCGGTTTAAAAATTAAGAGGAAGGGGACTATTCACGTCCGCACTGTATAATGAAATGATAGTTATGATTTAATTCAAAGTGTCTTTTCTTCTTTTCAGAGCATGTGAATGATAGCTTGTTTTGAAAAATAGTTTCCCAAATATTAATCTGACCTTCAACTCCAAAATTGGTATGGCGGCTATCTTGTTTCCACTATTTTGATTTTTCTCCTTCATCTATTTATGGGATTGAATAGAAAATAGTCAGCCATATTAGTTGGTCCACCATTTACAATGACTTCACTGCTTATTGTGTTTCGCTCACCAGGTCCTTCTATTTGGTACCTATATCAGAGGGGATACCGTAGAAATGTTCGCCAAAGTGGATCAAAATGATGGCATTTAGGGAATCTTATATTTTTACAAGAATCAATCCTGTATGCCAAATTTCAGTTCGTTCATTCGCACACTGGGAAGTGGGTCAAATTTAACTGGGCCAAGATTTAATGACAGACACCGGAACCGGTGAAACTAAATGAAAGCTTGTAATAATGAAAACATGAAATTTCCAACAACAATAAGTTTCATAAGTTTCACATATGCTGTGTTATTTTGGTTATCATCGTATATCAATTCTGTTTACAATGAAATACTATTATGACGAAGGAATGGGATGAAAATTCTCTCTAAGAAGATTCATAGTCTAGGCGAAAAATCCTCTCACTGCGCAAAGAAACCTCACTGTAGCAGGAACTTCTGAGCTTCGTATATCGAAAAGTTTGAGGAGATATTAGGGAAAAATGACATATTTTCACATATTTCAAAATTCGTTATCATAGTTATAATGGTTTATTCATCGAATATTTCTTTTCAAATTGGGACTTGAATGTTTGCGGTGCTATCTGGATAAAAATTCTTTATTCGGAATAATATATTTTATGTGCATTTTACAACGTTATAATATCCTCATGACGTGGTTACCAAACAGTAAACCTTATTTTTTGGATGATGCCATACAACATCAAGGTCTCGTTGTTTTAAAAGTGATTAATTATTTCATGAAAACATTTTCTGCGGCATTCTAACACGAATTAATTCACCCTTTTCAAGAATTTCACACATCACAGTCACATAAACAACAATAAAATAATAGAAATTCTAATTTCGCAGCACATACAATGCCGTAATGTCCGAAATATATGACGTAGTCATAGAGATATGTGAAAAATGTGGAAACTTTCTGTTGGCCGTCACATGTTTTCGCTGAATTGAAATCAAACTTCTACATCTCACTGCCGACTGATAGTATGAAAAAGATTTGATTTTAATATAGGTTTATTCAATTGATACACTCAAAAACAATATATACTATGTATAATTAGTAATTCAAAATAAAAAAAGTAATAAAAATTGTGAATCATCAAAAAAAACTAATTGGCGCTCCGGGGCGACTTGATTGATTCCAGTGGCGCATTTGCTTTTTCAGCTGCAGGAAAACCCGGAAAAACCTGCAGCACCACATCATCTGAAGATTTCGATCTGCCAATGTCCTCCCTTTCATAAAACAAAATGTAGGGTATCTCCAGAGGTTCCACTGAATTCAAAACATCACCAGAAATTTTTTTGACACGACTATTGTCAAACTTAAGCCAGTCCGTTTCATCCTTGACCAAAGCGTCCAAGTATACCAGATTGGTAACATTCAATAGAGTGAGTGATTGCATCATGGAACTCATTTATGATTCTGACAGAAACTTCGAAATAAGTTAGTTCTATATATTTGGATGCCGATTTTTCAATGAGAATATTCCGTCCTCTTTACCGTGATGACGTAATTGGTGATTTTGTGGAATTCATCATCTTATAAGTTATTGAAATGGTGTCATGCTATTATATGAGTTGATTGATTGTTTTTTGTACAGAGGGATCAAAAATTGTTATTTATTTCAATTGGAAAACAAGAGATCCAACGGAATACAGAGAAAAAAATAATGTTCAAGACAATCATTCTTTGGCTGAATGACATGTTTGAATTGATATCTAGCAGTTTTTTGACAATGAACATCTGTGGACACACTGTTTTTGTAGATTACGTGAAACTCTTGCTAAGTAGGAGCTTGTGATATTACTTTATAAGTGTGGGCCCTTTTCTAATTTTAAAACAAGTAATACTCTTTGAGATCTTATTGTGTCACGTTTTTTTCGAGTTTTCTCTTATTCAAGGATATCTAGCGTTCAGAATATATTTTTATTTTGACTCAATTCTTTGAAGACATATTTTACATAAAGCAGACATAATTTACTTACGATCTTTTCTACTTGGAATACGACAGATTCCGCAGAATTAAAACTGATATTCTCACTAACTTTCACTCTGCATTAACTTGTAATGCGTTTCTTTCTTCTTGAGAACAGTACTGTAACTATCATAGTTCATTTGACTGTCGACTAGACTATACTTCCAGGGCTTAATCAATGAAGCAATTATTAAGTCATTCATTGAATATGAATCTCATACAAATTTTGAACATTCAGTATTTGTTTGGTGGATGACGTTATGTCAATAACTACGATTTATTATGAACTTTATGTTTTGGAGTGATTCTAAATTTCACTGTTTAGCAAGATACTTTCTCTCTCCTGTTGAACATAGCTCACTGATTTATTACCATTGCCCCTAGGCCGGGGAGAATTCTCGAACCATCACTACAATACCAATTCTGAATTATGTCTAGTGAAAGGTATTATACCGCCAGAATTTCTAATTTTTCATTTGTACCAAACCAAACCAATCCAAAACTCTTTATTTTCCGTTCATATTCTGCAATAACAGAAAATGTATTCACATATATTGTAACGCACTACCCAAATACTATTCGGTACCCTTATTCATCTGTTCAATAGCTGAGGTGCGTGAACTCGTACCTAAGCTCAAGTGTTGGTTAGGGTGGGTCCACGAGATCAGTTTCCTTTGATTTTCCTTTGTTGATTTAAATGGACGCCACTAGTTATCAATGAGCCAGTCTTAACTAGTAGACTACCCAGAATAACTGGGCATGAACAGAGAAATCGGAATGATATAAAGTTAATTAACAATTATATTACAAAAATAGACAAGCTCATATAAGTACAAATTTTCAAATAATCATTTCACACAAAAAATGGAGTATCTGTACACATCTTATATGCATTTACTCACAACAACAAAAAAATAGGCAAAACATACTCAGCTTATGCGCCGCAGTGACGCGCCGCAGTGACACATAATCAATTTTATGAAAAGAACCTCCATTGACGGCTCCTTTGAAATCCCTATTGTTCTTATCTCAAATGTAATTTTATATTTTTATTTTTTCTGTTTTATTTATAATGTCCTTACTTAAATTAGTGATATTAGTAAATTGAACTGTATTGACTAATAATTCAATAGACCTGAAAGGCCACTTCAAAACTTTCAATTTGAATAAATCAGCATTCCCAACAACTACAAGTTCTACGGTTTCCTCCGGAGAATTTGGACGGGAAATTGAGTTGAGAGCTACCGATTCCACTTGCCCGAAACAGCAATATTGCAAGTATAAACAAATGGCCACTTCAAAAAAAAAAACATCCACACCAATTTCAATACATTATGCCTCCAATCAGGAATAGTGGCCCCCTTACTGAAACCCTATAAATTGTACATAAATTAAAGTCACTCACCAGTTGCTCTTGAATAATTCTCAAGTTACCTATTGAGGATTCTTACGTCCACCAAACCTATCGTATCCCAAATAAGTAACAAAAGAAAGGCTCAATTGCTTAAACGGTATTTTATCCACCCTGTAGTAAATATGATTGGTCAATAACTCTTCCTTATCTCGCTCTTGGATGATTCCCCACAGAGATATTCGACTTATTCACAACCAGGAGCAGACAACGATGAAAACCAATTTTTTCTCAACAATGAAACACTCAACTAACTATATTAAGCAATATTCCACTTCTATGTAAAGTTTCTACTCGATTTCGTACTTCAGTGCCTTTAAAGTTTGAAAGTTCAGTAAATATGTTATATTACTTCAACTCGTATAGAACAATAGAGAAAGAAAGGTACAATCCCAAAATATCGACATACGCATAACCACCAAAAAGAATTTGTTTATCAAAACCCAGATCAACTGTTCGCTTTTTTCTAATGAACGAGTTCTCCACTTTGACAAGATGTGAGCGAACGGCGATCGTTTTTAAGATGCGTATTCACTGAGCGAACGAAGGCCGAACGAACAGCGAACTCTGAACAACGAAAGTTCGGGTTTCGTTCGGCAGCACTTCCTTGATTTCGTTTCGATGAAGCAAACTCCGCACCGAATGTAGGGTTTTAAAAGTTCGCTATTCGCTGGGTATTTGGCTTCGACTCCATTTACTGCAAACATGTATGACAAAATTATTGCAGCATCATCTTTCATAGTTATTACAGGTTTACTGAAAACCAGTACAAAACAAAAGAGGAAACGAAGATATTGGATGTCAATCTATCAAAGTCGAAATCAGTATTGGGGATTGGACCTTTTAACTGATTTAAGGAATAATTTAGGGCAGTTCAGTAATTTTTGTACAATATCCCCTGCGGATTTTTAATTTTTACTTGGAAAAATCAGTGAAAAAATATGTAAAAAGTCAACAAATTGTCGAGAGGCAATTGCACCTAAGGAAAGACTGGCGCTAACCCTCCAATTTTTGGCAACTGGAGATTCTTATACAAGTCTTATGTATCTTTTTAAGATATCCAAGCAGGTGATTTCGAAAATAATTCCTGAAGTATGTTTCGCATTAGTGGAAACCACAGGAGTATGTCATAGTAAGCAATAAAACTTTTTTCATAAAAACTTTCTTTATTTCTGAATTTATTGTAAAATGAAACATATCTGAAGAACAAATATAATGCATGTAATGAAGCAATTTTATTGTCTACGCATTGCTGATTTTATTCTGCTGTAAAATCGGTAATTAAAGTTCTGATACTTAATGTCAACTGTGCATATTCCGATTGTGTATAATTATCATTTTCATATTGTGGAGATCGCAACGGCGTTGGCGTGTTGAACAGTGGAGCTGTTCATGCAGCTGCAGTTTCGTAAAAATGTATCATCTTTTCTCACCAACCGATTTCCTAGAGTCTTTGAAGTTCACTAAATACTCTTCAGGACAACAAGAGGATTGTTCAGAATTCTTGGGGTTCTTGTTAAATACTCTTGTTAAATACTCTTCATGAACAAGAAAATAGCAGGTTCAATACTCTTGACCGCTCTGGATTGAATGATTCCAGTCTATCTTGTCTTGTGTTCGTAGATCTTTTGCTGGAAAAATCCTCACTAATTTGGTTTTTGGTAATTGTTCAAGAGTTAGCAAAAACGTATGTGGCTTTCTGAAACTTCAACTATCATTTCCTACTATGACTGATAACCAGTCCGTGCAAAATTTGTTGTTGAATCATCTGAAAATAGAACTTTTAACGGGTGATGATCAACTGTATTGCCAAATTTGCGCAAAACTAACTGACTATAATAAGATAACAAGTATATCTGAGGCACCAGTCAATCTAATAATAACACTGGTAATTTTCCAACATGACTCAACCTCAGACAGAAGCACAAAAATCTTACGAAGGTTGGACATAGATTCACACTTCAATCTAGCAGACCAATATTATAATCTTCATGCAGTCATTGTTCACTGTGGGTCTGGCGTTGAGTCTGGTCATTATTACGCTTTGGTCAAGGATAAAACGGACTGGCTTATGTTTGAAGATAGTCTTGTCACAAAAATTTCTGATGATGTTTTGAATTCATTGGAGCCTCTGGAGACACCCAACATTTTGTTTTATGAAAGAGAGGACATTGGCAGATCAAGATCTTCAGATGATGTGGTGCTGCAGGTTTTTCCGGGTTTTCCTGTAGCTGCAAAAGCAAATGCGCCACTGGAATCAATCAAGTCGCCCCGGAGCGCCAATTAATTTTTTTATGATTCATGATTTGTATTACTTTTTGACTATTAAAATATTGTAGAAACTTTTAAAGAGTTATCGCAGATCCCTCACAGCTTACAGTTGAGAACCATTTTGAGAACTCGTGGCATTTTGTTAGTTACTTTCTGTCCTCGATATTTCACAAATTTTATCGCTCAAAATAGAATTCGTCTCACCGGGTCCGGTCGTCAAGACGGTAATTGACCCCTGGCAAATGTTAAATTATTCCGCACCAGTTACCCATAAGTTCAGGGATGCTGAAAGTAATCAACCAGGTTTTTACGACCGATAATTTCCTTCTGCTACTGGAATGAATATCCACGAGAGACGTTGTTAAAATTTAGGTAGTGAAATGAATTATATACCAACATACCAGAACTTTTTCGCGGCTACCGTTTCACTGCATCATCAGGTGATGATTCTTTTTCAGTATTTATTGATGAAGCCAACTTGGTTAGTGGAATTCGGGTCGAGAAAAAGTGTTCAGGATCAGGTGTTTGAGAAAAGTACTTTGGCCAGATTCATTTTACGTTAAAAGTCACAGATAAAAGGAATACATTCACTGAAATATTCTTTGAAGAACAATTTTTGTGGGGGAGTCAATATTTTCAGCTGTCTTTTGAGCATTAGATCTTCCACGATCGGAAAAATGAACAAAACTGAACTAAAAGAGACTCTGCTAAAGTGTTATAAAAGGCAAACTGAAAAGTTCACCACGAAGTGTTACCATTGACTCATGTACTTCTGAAATGTTTAGATGTAAGTAAGTACGCAACAGATAGTCTAAAACCTTTCCGTTATCATCTCTATACACTCCCGAATTCAGACAGGACCATAAACAATGGACATTACTGTAAATTTCTACACACAGGTGGATAGTATGAATATAACGATCCAAGAGGGACATCAATTTCTATTATAAGAATATTGTGACGAATTAATGAATAACCTGTCCCAAACAAATTTATTTCCAACAATATTTCAATAATCACAAATTAATTTATTTATAACAGCACTTAGCAACTAACGCCTAATTTATTTCCACTATTCGAATTTCTTGTTTAGCCACTCGATTCACTTTGTCAACTGCCCTCTTCCGTCGGAAAGAAGGGTTTATATCGGTAAAGGTCCTTTCAAGAATTTTGTAGACGGTTCGGTACTCGTCTAGAATTTTACCGGCGGTTCCAGACTGCATTCTTTCGAGGTGAGATAATGTGTTTCTTTGATGAGTCAGCTGGCGTATCAATTCAACCGGTCAGAGGCGGCTTCAGATTCGTTACAATACCGTAGCTTTGATGGTATTGATGAAAAATTCAATGTATCTAAAAAAACTAAATCTGAAAGGAAAAACACATTTCGTCTACAAATTGAAATACTTAGCTTACTTTAGATAAAATTAATGTTTCGGAAAGTAATCCTTTTCCATTTTCAAAACTCGAAATCTACTTGTGAAAACATCTCAGACGAAAACGGGTGAATTTCCTTTGGAAAACGCCAAGAAAATGAAGTATTCAGACGCTACCTTCGATAGTCTGAATCAAGATGCATAGAATTACCATGATGTAATCACTTGAACTCTTTCTCATGTAAAGTATTTCCCATGTAAAGTATTTTGACAAAAATACTCGATCAACGGAACTCTTGCTTCTTTATTAAATAAAGAGATCCAACGTACTTCGGAATTCCATTCACAGGGGTGCTAAGCACACACCAATGTTTACATTTGGAAACGATTCTTGTTCTAAATATCAACATGTGTACATTACTCGCGCCGAGAGTTTTTGACAAAATAATAGCGAATCGGCTTGAACACCTGGGTTCGTATCCCAGGTGTTCAAGCCGTATATTCCTTAGGATCATTATTCAGTAGGATTCTTAACTCCACAGAAGATATACCCTACCTGGCAGGGGTATTCCAACACAGGTCATATCTACAGGGCCTAAGTGGAATCTACAACATTTTACAAGATTTTGATAGTCAATCTCTGTCATTTTGGTGCTCGATCTTCTGATATAAAAATTAAAATTTATCAAAATCCTCTAAATTCATTTGTTAATGTAATAATAATGATGATACATTAGGGGTTCTACTGAAAAAAATAATTTTAATCCCATTACGCCCAATTGTTAGTTTTATTGGATCACCTACATATAATTTGAGTAAATTTTCAGATGGTCTCCTCAAACATGCATTTATAAAAGACGACCATTACGTGAAAAATTCATTTGACTTTGTCGATCAAATGAATGATGTTATCGTACCAGACGACTTTATTTTGATATCAATGGATGTAGTATCGCTAATCACCAACATACCAATAGATCTAGTACTAAGTCTCGTTAATGAAAAATGGCATTTAATAAAACCACACACTACTATCCCTTTAGAAGCATTCATTGAGTTATTTCAGTTCGTAACGAGTAACAACCATTTTAATTCCAATGAAGTTTTCTATAAACAGATTTTCGGCCTAGGAATGGGAAACTGTTTATCACCAATTTTCTCTGATATTGTTATGTCTGAATTACAAAATAAATGTCTACGTCAATGTAATTTTCCGATAATTTTCTTCAAAAGATATGTTGATGATATAGTTTTGTGCATAGAAAAAGAAAACGTAGGTAGAATGTTAACAACATTCAATAGTTATCATCCCAAACTTCAGTTCACCGTTGAAGAAGAAAAAATAATAGAATTGCTTTTCTGGATGTTTTGCTGATAAAATCTAACAACAAAATTATAACTGATTGGTACTATAAACCAACATACTCTGGAAGATTTCCAAACTATCACTCTGTCCACCCAATGACACGAAAAATAAACACCATCAACAATCTCAAATACAGGGCTACACATTTAGCACATGCGAATTTTAAAAACCAAAACCTAAAACTAATAGAAACTATGTTACTTAAGAATTGCTATCCTAGATCTTTAATTAAAAAATTAGTATATTCAGACTGTACAAATAAACAACAAAAATAAACACCGTTGAACATTGAATATTTCAAATTACCGTATGTAGCAGGTCTGACACCACAACTATGCAAGACTCTAGAAAATGAAAAATTTTAAATTAATATGAAATCTGAAAACATAATTAAAAATCATTTATTCAC